>OVBL01000171.1:600000-806817 GCA_900406555.1 Pseudoturritis turrita | reverse complement strand
TTCTTCTTCCATTGGGGCGATATCTGGCTCTGCGGGTGATTGGTTGGCCAATTCTTCCTGCATTTTGTCTACCACTTCTTGCCTGGTCGTGATATCTGTTGCTTGTCTGGCCGCTTGTAAACGAGTTATGGCATTTACTGAATCGCTAAGACTAATGCTCGGGTGCTGGATGAATTCTACCGGGATTACTCTCTTTAGATCCGGATCGGAAGTTGATGCAAGGGCTGCAAGTGCGTCGGCTGGGGTGTTTTCCCCTCGCGGAATGCGTGTTAGGGTGAATTGTTTGAACTGTGAAGCTAATTCTTTGACGACCTTCAAGTAAGCTTCCATTCGATCATCCTTTGCTGCGTATTCACCGCTGAACTGATTTGCGACTAGGGGAATCGCAAAATGCATGGAGTTGCTCGATCTTTAGGCCGTTGAAAAGCTTCCTCGCATTTTTCCGTCCACTCGAACTTCTTGTTCCCTCACAAAATATCGTAGAAAGGTAGGCATTTGTCCGTGGATCGCGAGATAAATCGGTTAAGTGCTGCTACCCTCCGGTAAGTCGTTGCACTTCCCTTTTTTTTTGGTGAAGTCATGTTGATGAGTGCGTCGATTTGCTTAGGATTGGCCTCAATGCCGCGGTGAGTTACCAGGTAACCAAGGAATTCCCCGGAGGTGACTGCGAATCTGCACTTGGTGGGTTTAACTTCATGTTGTAAAATTTAGCTGCGAGAAGCATTCCTTGAGATGAGTGACGTGATCTGTTTTTAGTGATTTCACCAGCATGTGTCTATGTAAACCTCCATTGTCTTTCCGAGTTCATCGCGAACATCTTGTTCACCAGCCGCTGGTACGCTCCGCGTTTTTCAGCCGAATGGCATCACCTTGTAGCATAATTCCACGATCCGTTATGAAAGCGGTCTTCTCGCGATCGTCGGGGTTCATCAAGATCTGGTTGTAACCTGAGAAGGCATCCATGAAGATAGGAGTGCGTTTCCTGCCGTCGCTTCGACTAAGCGATCGATATGTGGAAGGGGGAAGCTGTCTTTTGGACAGGCTTTGTTCAGGTCGGTGAAGTCCACGCACACGCCATTTGCCATTCTTCTTCTTGACCACCACTGGGTTAGCTAGCCAGTCCGGGTACTTCACCTCAGTTATTGATCCGACGCGCAGTAGTCTCTCCACCTCGTCATTTACCGCTTTAGCTCTGTCTGGCCCAAGTTTTCTTCTTTTCTGCTTTACTGGTTTGAAAGTGGGTCGACGTTCAGTTCGTGGCTTGTTATACTGATATCGATGCCAGGCATATCTTCTGCTTCCCATGCGAAGGTGTTGATATTTTTCTTCAAGAATGCCACGAGCTCTTCTTTGATCTTTCCATCTAACATCTGCTCCAATTTCTACACGCTCGGATGTTTGTTGTCGATGCAAACTGATATGACGGGGTCGCAGGTTGGTTTAGACACTTCTTCTTCGCGATCCACCGCGATCTGTAACTGCTATAACAGTTTGGAAAGCTCTTTCACCGGTTCTCTGTCGGTCTTTATCTTCTTGCGCTTTGAATTTGCCGTTGGATCAGTCACCGGGTTTCTGAGCTTGTGTGCGGCGAGAAAGCAGACACGAGACTCTTTTTGATTTCCTCGAATAGTTTTCACGCCGTTTGGTGTAGGGAACTTGAAAGATGGTAGGTCGAAACGGCTGCGCGCATCGAATTTAACCAGGGGGTCCCACGATGACGTTGTAGATGGCCGGATGGTCAGCTACGGAGAACTCAACGATCTTTCGTCACCTCGCCAGCTTGGACAGGCAGTTTGATTGTTCCGGTAGTCATGGTGGTTTCTCCAGAGAATCCTGTTAAGGGTTTGGGAGTAGATATCACTTCGGACAGGTCCACATTCATTCTTCTGAGAGTTTCGAGGAAGATTACGTCCACGGTGCTCCCAGTGTCTACCAATACGCGTGCTACATCGCAGTCGTTGATGATCAACTCGATTACGAGAGGGTCATCATGAGGTCTGTCGATTCCGATCGTTTCTCTTTCCTCGAATGATATCACGTCGTTTGGAAACTTAGATGGTTTAGACCAGTTGATGCTGACGTCTGCCCTTCGCTGGAATGCTTTGATTGACGAGACGGTATCTGAGCAATAGTGGGATCCTCCCATTATCATGCTAATCCTTCTTCTGCTTGATCCAGAGGGTGGCGCTTCGTCATCCCTTCTATCGCGCTTGGTGTGATCTTCTTTTGTCAGGTCGGGTTTGTATGTGTTTACGTCCATCTCGAAATCCTTGAGGCTGACGTTTCCTCCAAGCTCGCCGGCTGCTAATTTTTTAGCAAGCTTCAAGCCTAGAATTCGGCAGTTCGCGGTAGAATGTCCGTAGATGTGGTGGTGTTCGCAGTAGGCCGTCTCGTCATAGGAACTGTCGCTTTTGGTCCATGTGCTCCATGAGCTTCTTCCACGGCCTCGGCCTCTTCCTCGACCGAATCCAGGAGCGTCAATTTGATAGTTATGAGCTCCTCGAAAGCCTCCTCGTGCTGGATATAGCCGGAGCCTTGTTGTTCTTCCTAGTGTTGGAAGGGGCTGAAACTTGGGAGAATGGTTCGTTGTCTTGGCCTTCCCGTACTTCTCAGTTAGGATTTTCATCTCTTCTTCTTCGGTGATGAAGTCTGCGGCTCGATGCATAGCGTCCTGTATCGTAGTGGGGGTGTTTAGCGCGATTTCTTTGCGAAAATCGGAATTGAACCAGAGTGCTCGCTTCAGGGCTAGTAGGGCTGCTTTGTCGCTCAGGCCTTCCACTTTTGACATAACAGCTTTGAACCTTCCAATGAAACTCCGGAGTGTTTCGTTCTGCCCTTGAGCTAGGGTCCACAGGTCGGCATCAGACGTTCCGGGATCCATGAATATAATGTTTCAAGAATGCCGCAGATAGTTGGTTATAGCTGTTGATGGAATTCGCTCGAGTCTTGAGAACCACTGGAGCGCGGTCCCTTAAGATGCTCCACGAAGAGAAGGCATTGTCCGGCGTCTCTTCGTTTCCTTGAAATTCGAGCGTCCCATGGCAATAGCGAAGGCCGTCAGATGCTCCTTCGGATCGGTCTTTCCTTCATAGATCGGGACTTTCATCTTTCCAGGGTCTGGAATTCTCGTGCTAGTTATCCGTGCTGTGAACGGGGTGTTCTGTGCTTCCTCCAGTACACGATCTATCTCTGGCACCTTGCTAGTTGCTTTGTGCATCATGGATCGGACAGCTTTATGTCGGCAGCTGCTCGATCCATATCTGCTCGCATCTAGCCATCTCTTTCTGGGCTCTGACTCCTGCTCGGCGCTCTTCGTTCATCCGTGCTTGCTCAGCCCAGAGTATGTTCTCCTCTTCCTCGGTCAGCTCTTGATCTCCTTCGGGATGGCCTCGCATCTTTCGGTTCGGGTTGACCAGTTGCTAGGTGTTCAGGATTGTCATGGCTCTCCATGTTTTGCTCCATTCGGTTCTCCTCCTCTAGATTGATGATTGGTGCAGGCTCCTCTTCGATTGGCGTGTCGTCTGCCCCTTGGACTCTTGAGGCTAGGTTTGCTGAGCTTTGGTGTAGTAGTGGCAGTCTTCCTCGGGTCCTTGGTGGGTTGAGCGGAGTTGTGAAGTCCAGGGCCGTTGGGTTGAGCGCCTCCCGACTCGTCTTGCTGGATCCAGACCTGATCCCGTGCCTCGGGTTCGACTCGCCGTTGTCAGGGCCTTCAGCTCGCCCGTCATCGTGTTGTTCAGCTTGTCTTGCTCCTCCGCCTTTTTGAGCAGTGTCTCCAGCATGGCTTTCATCTCCGTGAGTGTTGTGAAGTCTCCCCAGCGTCTTTGGATTGGTTCGCCTGATCCTCCACGCCGGTTCTGTGCAGCGCTATCGTCTCCGTCGTTGGTCATCGTCTTCAGATCGGTTTTGTGGTGGTTCTTGTGTAAGAAAATTTCCCCCCTCCTTCTAGCGCCAAATTGTGGGAGTAAATCCACGCCAATTGAATTCGTTAGTCTTTTAGCGAGATCTGAAACTTCTGAGTAAAAACCACCAAAAACACAAACAGAGATCCAAAGTTGTTTTTATTAAGCTGCTTAGAAAGCTTTTTGTATGAGAGCAAAAGTACAGAGTTTTGCTAGGTAAATTGCGGATCCCCTTTCTTAGGGTTTACATGAGTATAATACTAAGTTAAGTCGGCTAAGTTATATCAAAGAGATAAGGAAGATTTCCTAATTCTTCGGGATTTCCTTTTAGCAAAGCCTGTCATCGTCATGGGCTTCGATTCATGGGCTGTCTTTGTCATCTCTTTTGTGGGCTTGAATGTGGGCTCGTTGTCTCGGCCCATCTCTAACCATGGTTCACGGCTCGGGTGAACCATGGTTCGGCTCGGGTGACACCATGGTTCACGGCTCGGGTGACATGGTTCACGGCTCGGGTGACACCATGGTTCACGGCTCGGGTGACGTACTATGGGTCGTGACCCGATCCATCTGTCGTGTCATGGATCGGGTATGCGACCCAGCTTCTTCATCGTGGGTCGTGACCCCGATCCGTCTGTCGTACCATGGATCGGGGTACACGACCCAACTTCTTCACCGTGGGTCATGATCCCGATCCGTCTGTCATACCATGGATCGGGGTACACGACCCAGCTTCTTCACCGTGGGTCGTGATCCTCGATCCGTCTGTCATACCATGGATCGGGGTACATGACCTAGCTTGCCTTATCACGGTTCGGGTACCAGATCCAACTTTCCCTTCGTAGTTAAGGATCCCAATCCAACTCACGGTTAGGGATCCCGATCCAACTCCTTCACGGTTAGGGATCCCGATCCAACTCACGGTTAGGGATCCCGATCCAACTCTCTTGTCATGGTTTGGGTCCCTGATCCAACTTCTCACGGTTAGGGATCCCGATCCAATTCCCTCTTCACAGTTAGGGATCCCGATCCAACTCTCGTCACAGTTAGGGATCCCGATCCAACTCTCTTCACAGTTAGGGATCCGGATCCAATTCCTTCTTCACAAGTAGGGATCCCGATCCAGCTCCTCTTGTCACGGCTAGGGATCCCGCTGCCAGTACTTTTTTGTACTTAGCCATTTTTCAATCGTTGATCTTCAAGAGGTGGAATCTGACCCCAACAGTTAGGACCAGTTGCACTTGCGAGCAGAAAGCGCTTCGTGAACCTCAAACAGATCGGGAGGCAGTGAAAGACGAAGATGACGCACTGCAAAAAACAAAAGTATTTATGCAAGGTTAGAAAAACCCTAAAAAGGAAAAAATTGCTAAGTAATGGAGACCCGAGCAGCTATGATCAATGGGAAAATGGCTAAGTATGAAAATACGAAGAATCGGACAAGGCCGAAATTGTGCCTAAGTCATTTCTATACGAGTCCACTTAAGCACAAGAGGGGCCATTCTGGCCAAAGAAGCTCACTTCGGCAAGGAGACTTCGGCAAGCCTGGCTTCGGCAAGCCTGGCTTCGGCACAGCCTGGCTTCGGCAAGCCTGGCTTCGGCACAGCCTGGCTTCGGCAAGCTGGCTTCGGCAAGCCTGGCTTCGGCACAGCCTGGCTTCGGCATGCCTGGCTTCGGCACAGCCTGGCTTCGGCAAGCCTGGCTTCGGCACAGCCCTAGCTTCGGCAGAGAGAGCTCCACTTCGGCAAGCCCTGACTTCGGTAGGGAAGGTCTCCACTTCGGTACAGACTGGCTTCGGCAAGCCTGGCTTCGGCATAGCCTGGCTTCGGAAAGCCTGGCTTCGGCAAGCCTGGCTTCGGCACAGCCTGGCTTCGGCAAGCCTGGCTTCGGCACAGCCTGGCTTCGGCAAGCTGGCTTCGGCAAGCCTAGCCACTTCGGCACGGAGACTTCGGCAAGCCTAGTCACTTCGGCAAGCCTAGTCACTTCGGCACAAAGACTTCGTCAAGCCTAGCCACTTCGGCAAGCCTAGCCACTTCGGCATGGAGACTTCGGCAAGCCTAGTCACTTCGGCAAGCCTAGTCACTTCGGCAGCAGCCCACATCGGCAGGCCTTGGCTTCGGCAAGCCTTGGCTTCGGCAAGCCTTGGCTTCGGCAACAGCCCACATCGGCAAGTATTGGCATCGGCAAGCCTTGGTTCCGGCAAGCCTTGGCTTCGGCAGCAGCCCACATCGGCAAGCCTTGGCATCGGCAAGCCTTGGCTTCGACAAGCCTTGGCTTCGGCAAGCCTTGGCTTCGGCAATAGCCCACTTCGGCAAGGCTTGGCTTCGGCAAGCCTTGGCATTGGCAAGCCTTGGCTTCGGTAAGCCTTGGCTTCGGCACAGCTCACTTCGACAGGGAAGAGACACGGAGATGCGTCACTTCGGCACACGGAGACATGGCCACTTCGGCACACGGAGACATGGCCACATCGGCACACGAAAACACGCCACTTTGGCACACGGAGAAGCTCCTCTTCGGCCACTTCGGCCAACGAGCTTGCTCGGCTAAGACGAATCCACTTAGGCACGATACGAGCTCGTTTCGGCCGAAGTCATTTTTATACGAGACTGCTTGGCCGAAGTCAAATCATACGAGACTGCTTGGCCGAAGTCAAAATCATACGAGACTGCTTGGCCGAAGTCAAAATCATACGAGACTGCTTGGCCGAAGTCAAAACATACGAAACTGTCTGGCCGAAGTCATACGAACTGTCTGGCCGAAGTCATACGAAACTGTCTGGCCGAAGTCGATTCTATACGAAACCTGAAGCACGCGGCCGAAGTCATTTATACGAAGCTGAAGACAACGCGGCCGAAGTCATTTTATACGAAGCTGGAAGACGACGCGCCGAAGTCATTTCTATACGAAGCAGAAGACGACGCGGCCGAAGTCATTTCTATACAAGGACGACAAGCCCATCTTCGGCCCGCGTGGACAAAGGCCCACGAAGTCAAGCCGACTTGCTAAAACGGAAATCCCGAAGGATTAGGAAGTTTTCCTAATCCCTTTAGGATTGACCTGCGACTCAAACTAGTATATATATCTATGTACATCCTTGAAAAAGGGATCCGCAATTTACTTAGCAAAAACCCTAGACTTTTTTGCTCTCAAACTCTTGTACGAAAGCTTTTCGACACAGCTTAATAAAAACCATCTTTGGATCTCTCCGTTCGTGGTTCATCCGCAGAAATTTCATCCCCTTAACAAACCTCCGACAAATTCTAATTGTGTTGATTTCGACTCCCACAATTTGGCGCTAGAAGGAGGGGATTTGAAACTTTCTTACTCCAAGGAACCACCGCACGAACGATTCGAAGAAGATGACTAGCGACGGACGAACCGACGACCCGCAGGACACGGGGATCGATGGATCTGGAGCAACAGATACACCAACGCCTGCAGTCGTGGAGACGAGCCCAGAGGCCCTATCACAGATCAAGACGATGCTGGAGAGCTGCTCAAGAAGGCGGAGGAGCAGGACAAGCTAAACACACGATGACCGATAAGCTCGAAGTCCTTGCAACGCGAGCCGAGCCCGTGGTAGAGGCTCAGGAGTTGACCTAATGAGGCGCCCTCTTCGACGTCTCAACCCAACGGCCCTCGATTTCTCAACACCCCACCATACGACGAGAACCCAGAGCGGATTGCTCCCTACAAACCAACCAACACGACCGCAGAACTGAACGCACACCGCAGGAGGCAAACACGCAGACTATGGGCGGAATGAATCCAGTGATCAACCTGGAGGATAACCCAGAGGGTGAACACGACTCGGAACACCGCCGCGAATGAACTCACGGGTGCGACCCAACTCGAAACGAACGAAGCAACACCAACCTTGGCCATGATCAGGACCTCACCGAAGAGGAGGAGAACATCCTCTGGGCCCAACGAGCCCAGATCGAGGAAGAGCGCAAAGCGATGATCGAGCCCAAAAGGAGGAGATGGCCGAAATCCGGGCAGGCATGGAGCGAGCTGCCGCGAGATGAAATTCGTTCGATCTCAGATGCATAGGGCTACTAGCAAGGCTCCCGAACTCGACCGAGTGCTTGAAGAAGCACAGAACACCCCGTTCACGGCTCAATCACTAAGGCGAGGGTTTCTGATCCGGGGAAGATGAAGATACCAGTCTACGAAGGTAAAACTGATCCAAAGGAGCACTTGACCGCCTTCGCAATAGCAATGGGACGAGCAAACTTCAGAGAAGGAGAAGAAGACGCTGGACAATGCTCTTGTTCGTTGAGCACCTTAAAGGCCCAGCTCTCCAATGGTTCTCCAGACTGGGAAGAAATTCGATCGAAATTTCAATCAGCTGTCGTCGGCTTTCCTTAAACATTATGCTATATTCATGGAACGCCGACATCCGATGCGGATCTGTGGACCATGGGGCAAGGACAGAACGAGACATTGCGAACTTCATCGGACGGTTCAAGTCAGTGCTGTCAAAGGTAGAAGGAATAAGTGACGAAGCCGCACTGCAAGCGTTAAAGAAGCCCTGTGGTTCGACTCCGATTTTCGGAAGGAATTGCGCTGAACACCAACCACGATCCAGGATGCATTGCACCGAGCACGGACTTTGCCTCCAACGAAGAAGAAGTGAAGATCCTAGCCCAGAAACACGGAAAGGAAGTCCACAACCACCCTCCCTCTGCTCCGAACCCACCGAACAACAGAAAGGGCAACCAAGGCCCTGGATACATCCAACACGAAGGGGGATTCAAAGGAGCCCATAACTACCAAGTTGATTCGTCAAGCTATGGGCAAGGACGAGGTCAAGGCCGAGGAAGAGGTACATGGAGTAGCACGTGGACCAGAGGCCAAGGAACTTACGACGAAACGGCTTATTGCGAACATCACCATATCTTCGGACACTCAACTGCAAATTGCCGCATCCTAGGTTTGAAACTCGCTGCTAAACTGGCGGCTGGCAAACTCAAAGGCGATATTAGCCTCAAGGATTTCGAAATGGATACCAATGCAAACCGCCCCGAACAGGCAAACGAAGATCTCCCTAAGCGAGGGAGGCAAGACGACGAAGCGCCACAATCTGGCCCAAGAAGACGGATCAACATGATAATGGGTGGATCTCACTATTGTTCGGATACCGTCTCATCGATTAAAGCTTTTCAACGACGAGCCGATGTCAGCGTTAACTGGTCCGCACCCTCCAAGTTCCTAACGACGTAATCTCATTCGCAGAAAGGGAAACAACCGGAATCGACAAACCACACGATGACCCTCTCGTAATTGAGTTGATCATCAGTGGCTATGACGTAGCCCGGGTGCTGGTGGATACGGGCAGCACAGTGGATATAATCTTCAAAGAAACTCTCAAAAGAATGGATATCAATCCGTCCGACATAGTGGCTTCCCCTAAACCATTGACTGGATTTTCCGGAGAAACGACGATGACAATCGGGACGATCAAGCTGCCTGTAGAAGCTGGGGGTGTCATCAAGCTCGTCGAGTTCTCGGTAGCCGATCACCCAGCAATCTATAACGTCATCGTCGGCACACCTTGGTTAAATTCAATGCGCGCCGTAGCCTCGACCTACCACCTCTGCGTCAAATTCCCAACACCAAGCGGAATCAAAACAATTTTGGGAAATCAGAAGGAGTCCCGCGTATGCTTCCTCGCTGCACACAAGCTCAGGAATCCTGTCACCGATCCAATAGCCAAGTCAGAACGCAAGAAGATGAAGACAGACAGGGAGCCAGTAAAAGAGCTCTCCAAGCTCTTATAGCAATTACAGATTGCGGAGGATCGCGAAGAAGAACCAGTCGAACAGCCCTGCGACCCCGTAATATCAGTTTGCATCGACGACGAACACCCGGAACGATGCGTAGAGATTGGATCCCCCTCGACGAAAAAATCAAGGACGAACTGGTTTCATTCTTAAAAGAAAACGTGGACACTTTCGCGTGGGCAGCAGAGGATATGCCCGGAATTGATATCGGCGTAACCAGTCACGAATTGAACATCGACCCAACCTTCAAACCAATCAAGCAAAAACGGAGAAAGTTGGGTCCTGACAGGGCGAAAGCAGTGAACGACGAAGTCGAAAGACTCTTACGAGTCGGGTCGATAATGGAAGTCAAATACCCGGATTGGCTGGCGAATCCTGTTGTAGTCAAAAAGAAGAACGGAAAATGGCGGGTGTGTGTCGATTTCACCGATTTAAACAAGGCGTGCCCGAAAGACAGCTTCCCACTACCACACATTGACCGACTGGTCGAAGCAACGGCCGGTAACAAGCTCTTATCTTTCATGGACGCATTCTCGGATACAACCAGATTCTAATGAATCCCGACGATCGTGAGAAGACAGCCTTCATTACGGATCGTGGAATCTATTGCTACAAGGTGATGCCTTTCGGCCTCAAGAACGCCGGAGCCACATATCAGCGCTTAGTAAACAAGATGTTTGCCAATCAACTCGGAAGAACGATGGAGTGTACATAGACGACATGCTGGTAAATCGCTAGAGGCAACGGATCACGTGTTACATTTGGAGGAATGTTTCCAACAGCTCAACTCCACAACATGAAGCTCAACCCGACAAAGTGTAGATTCGCAGTCACGTCCGGCGAGTTTCTTGGTTACTTAGTTACTCATCGCGGAATCGAAGCGAATCCAAAGCAGATCGACGCCCTCATCCAGATGGCTTCCCCAAAATCAAAACGTGAAGTACAGAGACTGACTGGCAGGGTGGCTGCACTCAACAGATTAAAGCTTGCGCAAGGACTCAACTTCACGTTGACGGCTCATCATCCAAAAACGGTTCAGGGAGACTTCGGCAAGCCTGGCTTCGGCAAGCCTGGCTTCGGCACAGCCTGGCTTCGGCAAGCCTGGCTTCGGCAAGCCTGGCTTCGGCACAACCTGGCTTCGGCAAAGCCTGGCTTCGCAAAGCCTGGCTTTGGCAAGCCTGGCTTCGGCACAGCCTGGCTTCGGCAAGCTGGCTTCGGCAAGCCTGGCTTCAGCACAGCCTGGCTTCGGCAAGCCTGGCTTCGGCACAGCCTGGCTTTGGCAAGCCTGGCTTCGGCATAGCCCTGGCTTCAGCAGAGAGAGCTCCACTTCGGCAGGGAAGGTCTCCACTTCGGCACAGCCTGGCTTCGGCAAGCCTGGCTTCAGCACAGCCTAGCTTCGGAAAGCCTGGCTTCGGCAAGCCTGGCTTCGGCACAGCCTGGCTTCGGCAAGCCTGGCTTCGGCAACGCCTAGCTTCGGCAAGCTGGCTTCGGCAAGCCTAGCCACTTCGGCACGGAACTTCGGCAAGCCTAGTCACTTCGGCAAGCCTAGTCACTTCGGCAAGCCTAGCCACTTCGGCAAGCCTAGCCACTTCGGCATGGAGACTTCGGCAAGCTAGTCACTTCGGCAAGCCTAGTCACTTCGGCAGCAGCCCACATCGGCAGGCCTTGGCATCGGCAAGCCTTGGCTTCGACAAGCCTTGGCTTCGGCAAGCCAAAGGCTTCGGCAAGCCTTGGCTTCGGCAAGCCTTGGCTTCGGCAAGCTTTGGCTTCGGCAATAGCCCACTTCGGCAATGCCTGGCTTCGGCAAGGCCTGGCTTCGGAAAGCCTTGGCATCGGCAAGCCTTGGCTTCGGCAAGCCTTGGCTTCGGCAAGCCTTGGCTTCGGCAATAGTCCACTTTGGCAATGCCTGGTTTCGGCAAGGCCTGGCTTCGGCAAGCCTTGGCATCGGCAAGCCTTGGCTTCGGCAAGCCTTGGCTTCGGCAATAGCCCACTTCGGCAAGGCTTGGTTTCGGCAAGCCTTGGCTTCGGCAAGCCTTGGCTTCGGCAATAGCCCACTTCGGCAATGCCTGGCTTTGGCAAGGCCTGGCTTCGGCAAGCCTTGGCATCGGCAAACCTTGGCTTCGGCAATCTTTGGCTTCGGCAAGTCCTGGCTTCGGCAACAGCCCACATTGGCAAGCCCTTGGCATCGGTAAGCCTTGGCTTCGGCAAGCCTTGGCTTCGGCAACAGCCCACATCGGCAAGCATTGGCTTCGGCAAGCCTTGGCTTCGGCAATAGCCCACTTCGGCAAGGCTTGGTTTCGGCAAGCCTTGGCTTCGGCAAGCCTTGGCTTCGGCAATAGCCCACTTCGGCAATGCCTGGCTTTGGCAAGGCCTGGCTTCGGCAAGCCTTGGCATCGGCAAACCTTGGCTTCGGCAATCTTTTGGCTTCGGCAAGTCCTGGCTTCGGCAACAGCCCACATTGGCAAGCCTTGGCATCGGTAAGCCTTGGCTTCGGCAAGCCTGGCTTCGGCAACAGCCCACATCGGCAAGCATTGGCATCGGCAAGCCTTGGTTCTGGCAAGCCTTGGCTTCGGCAGCAGCCCACATCGGCAAGCCTTGGCATCGGCAAGCCTTGGCTTCGGCAAGCCTTGGCTTCGGCAATAGCCCACTTCGGCAAGGCTTGGTTTCGGCAAGCCTTGGCTTCGGCAAGCCTTGGCTTCGGCAATAGCCCACTTCGGCAATGCCTGGCTTTGGCAAGGCCTGGCTTCGGCAAGCCTTGGCATCGGCAAACCTTGGCTTCGGCAATCTTTGGCTTCGGCAAGTCCTGGCTTCGGCAACAGCCCACATTGGCAAGCCTTGGCATCGGTAAGCCTTGGCTTCGGCAAGCCTTGGCTTCGGCAACAGCCCACATCGGCAAGCATTGGCATCGGCAAGCCTTGGTTCTGGCAAGCCTTGGCTTCGGCAGCAGCCCACATCGGCAAGCCTTGGCATCGGCAAGCCTTGGCTTCGGCAAGCCTTGGCTTCGGCAAGCCTTGGCTTCGGCAAGCCTTGGCTTTGGCAATAGCCCACTTCGGCAAGGCCTGGCTTCGGCAAGCCTTGGCATTGGCAAGCCTTGGCTTCGGTAAGCCTTGGCTTCGGCACAGCTCACTTCGGCAGGGAAGAGACAGGGAGACGTGTCACTTCGGCACACGGAGACATGGCCACTTCGGCACACGGAGACGAGCCACTTCGCACACGGAGACATGGCACATCGGCACACGAAAAACGCGCCACTTTGGCACACGGAGAAGCTCCTCTTCGGCCACTTCGGCCATGATCCACTTCGGCCACGATCTACTTCGGCCAAGTTCCACTGCGGCCACGATCCACTTCGGCCAACGAGCTCGCTTCGGCTATGATACGAATCCACTTAGGCACGATACGAGCTCATTTTGGCCGAGGTCGTTTTTATACGAGACTGCTTGGCCGAAGTCAAAATCATACGATACAGCTTGGCCGAAGTCAAAATCATACGAGGCTGCTTGGCCAAAGTCAAAATCATACGAGACTGCTTGGCCGAAGTTAAAACCATACGAAACTGTCTGGCCGAAGTCATACGAAGCTGTCTGGCCGAAGTGATACGAAACTGTCTGGCCGAAGTCGATTCTATACGAAACCTGAAGACGACGCGGCCGAAGTCATTTTTATACGAAGCTGGAAGACAACGCGGCCGAAGTCATTTTTATACGAAGCTGGAAGACGACGCAGCCGAAGTCATTTCTATACGAAGACAGAAGACGACGCGGCCGAAGTCATTTCTATACAGGGACGACAAGCCCATCTTCGGCCCGCGCTAGGACAAAAGCCCACGAAGTCAAACCGACTCGCGAAAACGGAAATCCCGAAGGATTGGAAAGTTTTCCTAATCCCTTTAGGATTGACCTGGACGACTCAAACTAGTATATATATCCATGTACATCTCTTGAAAAAGGGATCCGCAATTTACTTAGCAAAAAACCCTAGACTTTTTTGCTCTCAAACTCTTGTACGAAAGCTTTTCGACACAGCTTAATAAAAACCATCTTTGGATCTCTCCGTTCGTGGTTCATCCGCAGAAATTTCATCCCTCTTAACAAACCTCCGACAAATTCTAATTGTGTTGATTTCGACTCCCACAACGACCCAGCTTCTTCACCGTGGGTCGTGATCCTCGATCCGTCTGTCATACCATGGATTGGGGTACATGACCTAGCTTGCCTTATCATGGTTCGGGGTACCAGATCCAACTTTCCCTTCGTAGTTAGGGATCCCGATCCAACTCACAGTTAGGGATCCCGATCCAACTCCCTTCACGGTTAGGGATCCCGATCCAACTCACGGTTAGGGATCCCGATCCAACTCCTCTTGTCATGGTTCGGGGTCCCTGATCCAACTTCTCATGGTTAGGGATCCCGATCCAATTCCCTCTTCACAGGTAGGGATCCTGATCCAACTCTCGTCACAGTTAGGGATCCCGATCCAACTCTCTTCACAGTTAGGGATCCCGATCCAATTCCTTCTTCACAAGTAGGGATCCCGATCCAGCTCCTCTTGTCACGGCTAGGGATCTCGCTGCCAGTACTTTTTTCGTACTTAGCCATTTTTCAATCGTTGATCTTCAAGAGGTGGAATCTGACCCCAACAGTTAGGACCAGTTGCACTTGCGAGCAGAAAGCGCTTCGTGAACCTTAAACAGATCGGGAGGCAGTGAAAGACGAAGATGACACACTGCAAAAAACAAAAGTATTTATGCAAGGTTAGAAAAATCCTAAAAAGGAAAAAATTGCTAAGTAATGGAGACCCGAGCCGTGGCCCAAGTCGAGCAGCGGATCGGCTACCAATTTCTCCCCATTCAGACTTGATAAACTAGAGGCACCGCCGACCCATCGACGCTTCGGAGATGGGGATGAAAAAGAAATAGTCCCAATTATCGTCTTTCGACGGGAAACCCCTTATAATATTTCTCCTGGCTTTGCCCGACACATAATATTTCATCTCCCTCTTATTACGACGCCTGAACTCCAGCAAGTGTGTCAGATGTTCGACGCCAACTTCTACATCACACTCATAACTCCTAACCAGAATACCAACCATATGCCTAATTCCTCGAACGTTGATTTGAGAAATAGCCAAGTTGTACTTCCAGATAAACTGTAGGATGACTTCAGGATCGGGAACCACAACAGGCAGCGATAGAAGAAGCTTTCATAAAGAGTGAAATGGTTAGGAGGGGGATTGCTGGCTCGGTCTGAGGGCGAAGGAAGAACAAGCTCGACTTCCTCAGAAATGCAAAACCTATGCCTAAGGGCAGATAGCGAATCCAGGGTTGAAAGGGTTGAACTAGGTGGATCGGGTCATTTCCTTGTTTTCTTCTTCCTTGAAGTCTGACGGTTGAGACCCATCAAACGTTTCAACTCCTGTCTGGCCACAGCTGGATCAAAGAACCAGTCTTCTGGTTCAACTTTTGGCGGATCGGGATCAGCTACATCAATAAAGGGGTTTGCCGCCTCGTCAAAAGGGGAGTCGTGAAGCTGGGGTACTTCAAATCTCAGAGGACTCCCGGAATTGCTGCATACTCCAGAGGATTCAGAGAGCACCATTTTTCTGCCAAGGAGGGAGGGTCCAACCCCCGAACCGCTTGGATCATCTAGGTTTTCTGAAACATGTGCACCAGACGAATCTTCCCGACTACAGCTCCGGGCGAGAAACGGATCAGGAGAGGAGGATGGTGCGGGAAGCGAAGACTGTCCCGAAATGCCAAACAAGCGGGTGTACGGTTCGGGAGACGCAGAGACAGAAGACTGAAACATCCTTTTTGAAGACGCCTCGGGACCTTTGGGAGATACGAACAGGTCGGGATCCTTAACAACTCGCGAAAGAGAATCTAGAGTTTCTAGGATTCAGAAGATGGATCGGGGCTCTCAGCAGCCTATCAAAACAGATCGAAGCCTTTAAAAAATCAAAGAACAAGTTGGAATCCTTTAAGAAGACGCGAGTCAGATCCAAATCTTCAAACAAACTACTGGAGAACTCGAAGACAGTGGCGGAGTCAGTTAAAGATGGATCGGGAAATTCAACCAGATCGGTGGCGAAGGAAGAACGACGGAGTTCCGACTTGAAAATAACTTAAGCAAAAAAACTAGAGAGAGAAAGAAGAGAGAGGTTACCTGTTTTGAAGAAATTTTCGGAGAAATGAAGTGGAGAACAAATGAGAAACATCAAGGATTATATAGGCAAATGGTGACGTCATTCGCCTCGGGAACCAGCAAAAACGTTTGCACTCCCCGATAAAGGTATCAAGGCAACAAAACCCCGAATTGAGTTTACGTAGGAAGCTATACCCGAACTAAACCAGCAATGCTACAAATTGATGATTTGGGGTTATCCATGGATAACGGTTCGGGATCGTCATAAAAAAAATAGTTCGGGACAACCACGGGAATCGTTGATCTCACTCGACCACTTACAGCTCGGCACTAACATTACTGATACCGCCAAGCTGGGGGGGCTAACTGTTGGGGTCAGATTCCACCTCTTGAAGATCAACGATTGAAAAATGGCTAAGTATGAAAAAAGTACTAGCAGCGGGATCCCTAGCCGTGACAAGAGGAGCTGGATCGGGATCCCTAACTGTGAAGAAGGAATTGGATCGGGATCCCTAACTGTGAAGAGAGTTGGATCGGGATCCCTAACTGTGACGAGAATTGGATCGGGATCCCTAACTGTGAAGAGGGAATTGGATCGGGATCCCTAACCGTGAGAAGTTGGATAAGGGACCCCGAACCATGACAAGAGGAGTTGGATCGGGATCCCTAACCGTGAGTTGGATCGGGATCCCTAACCGTGAAGGGAGTTGGATCGGGATCCCTAAGCGTAAAGGGGGTTGGATCGGGATCCCTAACCGTGAGTTGGATCGGGATCCCTAACTACGAAGGGAAAGTTGGATCTGGTACCCCGAACCGTGATAAGGCAAGCTAGGTCATGTACCCCGATCCATGGTATGACAGATGGATCGAGGATCATGACCCACGGTGAAGAAGCTGGGTCGTGTACCCCGATCCATGGTATGACAGACGGATCGAGGATCATGACCCACGGTGAAGAAGTTGGGTCGTGTACCCCGATCCATGGTATGATAGACGGATCGGGGGTCACGACCCACGATGAAGAAGCTGGGTCGCGTACCCCGATCCATGACACGACAGATGGATCAGGGTCACGACCCATAGTACGTCACCCAAGCCGCGAACCATGGTGTCACCCGAGCCGTGAACCACGTCGTCACCCGAGCCGTGAACCATGGTGTCACCCGAGCCGCGAACCATGGTATCACCCGAGCCGTGAACCATGGTTAGAGATTGGGCCGAGACAACGAGCCCACGGATTCAAGCCCACAAAAGAGATGACAAAGACAGCCCATGAATCGAAGCCCATGATGATGACAGGCTTTGCTAAAAGGAAATCTCGAAGAATTAGGAAATCTTCCTTATCTCTTTTGATATTAACTTAGCCGACTTAACTTAGTATTTATACTCATGTAAACCCTAAGAGAAGGGGATCCGCAATTTACCTAGAAAAACTCTGTACTTTTGATCTCATACAAAAAGCTTTTCTAAAGCAGCTTAATAAAATACAAACTTCGGATCTCTGTTTGTATTCTTGGTGGTTTTTACTCAGAAGTTTCAGATCTCCCTAAAAGACGTGACAAATTCAATTGGCGTGGATTCACACTCCCACAATTTGGCGCTAGAAGGAGGGGGGGGGGGGGAATTTTCTTACTCAAGAGAACCACCACCAAGCCGATCCGAAGACAATGGCCAACGACGGAGATGATAGCATCAGGAACACCGGCGTGGAGGATGAGACGAACCAGCCTAAGGACGCCAGGGAGACTTCAGCAACACTCACAGAGATGAAGATCATGCTGGAAACGCTGCTCAAGAAGGCGGAGGAGCAAGACAAACTCAACAGCACAATGACGGGCGAGCTGAAGGCCCTGACAACGACGAGTCAAACCCGAGGCATGGGATCAGGTCTGGATCCAGCAAGACGAGTCGGGAGGCGCCTCAACCCAACGGCCCTGGACTTCACAACTCCGCTCAACCCACCAAGGACCCGAGGAAGACTGCCACTACTACACCAAAGCTCAGCAAACCTAGCCTCGGGAGTCCAAGGGGCAGACGACACGCCAATCGAAGAGGACCCTGCACCAATCATCAATCTAGAGGAGGAGAACCAAATGGAGCAAAACATGGAGAGCCATGACAATCCCGAACACCTAGCACCTGGTCGAACCCAAACCGAAAGACGCGAGGCCATCCCCAAAGGAGAGCAAGAGCTGACCGAGGAAGAGGAGAACATACTCTGGGCTGAGCAAGCACGGATGAACGAAGAGCGCCGAGCAGGAGTCAGAGCCCAGAAAGAAGAGATGGCTATGATGCGAGCAGATATGGATCGAGCAGCTGCCGACATAAAAGCTGTCCGATCCATGATGCACAAAGCAACTAGCAAGGTGCCAGAGATAGATCGTGTACTGGAGGAAGCACAGAACACCCCGTTCACAGCACGGATAACTAGCACGAGAATTCCAGACCCTGGAAAGATGAAAGTCCCGATCTATGAAGGAAAAACCGATCCGAAGGAGCATTTGACGGCCTTTGCTATCGCCATGGGAGGCTCTAACTTCAAAGAACACGAAAGAGACGCCGGACAGTGCCTTATATTCGTGGAGCATCTCAAAGGCCCAGCGCTGCAGTGGTTTTCCAGGCTCGAACGAAACTCCATCGATAGCTATAACCAACTATCCGCGGCATTCTTAAAGCACTACTCCATATTCATGGATCCTGGAACATCCGATGCCGACCTGTGGACCCTGGCTCAGGGGCAGAGTGAAACACTCCGGAGCTTCATCGCAAAATTCAAGGCCATCATGTCCAAAGTGGAAGGCCTGAGCGATAAAGCAGCCTTGTTGGCCCTGAAACAAGCACTATGGTTCAACTCCAATTTTTGCAAAGAAATCGCGCTGAACACCCCCACGACGATACAGGACGCTATGCATCGAGCCGCAGACTTCATCACCGAAGAAGAAGAGATGAAAATCCTAACCGAGAAGTACAGGAAGGCCAAGACAACGAACCATTCTCCCCAAGTTTCAGCCCCTTCCAACACTAGGAAGAACAACCAAGGCTCCGGCTATATCCAGCACGAGGGAGGATTTCGAGGAGCTCATAACTATCAAATTGACGTTCCTGGAATCGGTCAAGGAAGAGGCCGAGACCGTGGAAGAAGCTCATGGAGCACATGGACCAAAAGCGACAGTTCCTATGACGAGACGGCCTACTGCAAACACCACCACATCTACGGACATTCTACCGCGAACTGCCGAATTCTAGGCTTGAAGCTTGCTAAAATTAGCAGCCGGCGAGCTTGGAGGAAACGTCAGCCTCAAAGATTTCGAGATCGACGTAAACGCATACAAACCTGACCCGACAAAAGAAGGTCACACCAAGCGCGATATAAGGGATGACGAAGTGCCACCTTCTGGATCAAGCAGAAGACGGATTAGCATGATAATGGGAGGATCCCACTATTGCTCAGATACCGTCTCGTCAATCAAAGCGTTCCAGCGAAGGCCAGACGTCAGCATCAACTGGTCTAAACCATCTAAGTTTCCAAACGACGTGATATCATTCGAGGAAAGAGAAACTATCGAAATCGACAGACCTCATGATGACCCTCTCGTGATCGAGTTGATCATCAGCGACTGCGATGTAGCATGCGTATTGGTAGACACTGGGAGCACCGTGGACGTAATCTTCCTCGAAACTCTCAGAAGAATGAATGTGGACCTGTCCGGAGTGATTTCTACTCCCAAACCCTTAACAGGATTCTCTGGAGAAACCACCATGACTACCGGGACAATCAAACTGCCTGTCCAAGCTGGCGAGGTGACAAAGATCGTTGAATTCTCCGTAGCTGACCACCCGGCCATCTACAATGTCATCGTTGGGACCCCCTGGTTAAATTCGATGCGCGCAGCCATTTCAACCTACCATCTCTGTCTCAAGTTCCCTACACCAAACGGTGTGAAAATGATTCGAAGAAATCAAAAAGAGTCTCGTGTCTTCTTTCTCGCCGCACACAAGCTCAGAAACCCGGTGACTGGTCCGACGACAAGTTTAAAGTGAAAGAAGATAAAGACCGACAGAGAGCCGGTGAAAGAACTTTCGAAACTATTATAGCAGTTACAGATCGCGGTGGATCGCGAAGAAGAAGTGTCTAAACCAACTTGCGACCCCGTCATATCAGTCTGCATCGACGACAGACATCCGGAGCGATGTGTAGAAATTGGAGCAATGTTAGATAGAAATATCAAAGAACAACTCGTGGCATTCTTGAAGGAAAATATCAACACCTTCGCATGGGAAGCAGAAGATATGCCTGGCATCGATATCCGCATAACAAGCCACGAACTGAACGTGGACCCAACTTTCAAACCAGTAAAGCAGAAAAGAAGAAAACTTGGGCCAGACAGAGCTAAAGCGGTCAATGACGAGGTGGAGAGACTACTGCGCGTCGGATCGATAACTAAGGTGAAGTACCCGGACTGACTAGCTAACCCAGTGGTGGTCAAGAAGAAGAACGGCAAATGGCGTGTATGCGTGGATTTCACCGACCTGAACAAAGCCTGTCCAAAAGACAGCTTCCCCCTTCCACATATCGATCGCTTAGTCGAAGCAACGGCAGGGAACGCACTCCTATCTTTTATGGATGCCTTCTCAGGTTACAACTAGATCTTGATGAACCCCGACGATCGCGAGAAGACCGCTTTCATAATGGACCGTGGGATTTACTGCTACAAGGTGATGCCATTCGGCTTGAAAAACGCCGGAGCAACGTACCAGCGGCTGGTGAACAAGATGTTCGCTGATCAACTCGGAAAGACAATGGAGGTTTACATAGACGACATGCTGGTGAAATCACTAAAAGAACAAGATCACGTCACTCATCTCAAGGAATGCTTCTCGCAGCTAAATTTTCACAACATGAAGTTAAACCCAACCAAGTGCAGATTCGTAGTCACCTCCGGAGAATTCCTTGGTTACCTGGTAACTCACCGTGGCATCGAGGCCAATCCTAAGCAAATCGACGCACTCATCAACATGACTTCACCAAAAACAGAAAGGGAAGTGCAATGACTTACCGGGAGGGTAGCAGCACTTAACCGATTTATCTCGCGATCCACGGACAAATGCCTACCTTTCTACGATACTTTACGAGGGAACAAGAAGTTCGAGTGGACGGAAAAATGCGAGGAAGCTTTTCAACAACTAAAGATCTACCTGGCTACTCCTCCAGTTCTCACGAAACCAGAAGCGGGAGAGCTGCTTTTTCTGTATACCGCAGTTTCCACCACAGCAGTAAGCGGCGTGCTAATTCGAGATGAGCGCAGAGAACAAAAGCCGATATTTTACGTAAGTAAAACCCTTACAGATGCCGAGGCAAGGTACTCGCAAATGGAGAAACTGGCACTATCCATAGTTATGTCGGCAAGAAAGCTACGGCCATACTTCCAATCTCACTCGATCGTCGTCTTGAGCACCTTCCCAATAAGGTCCGTTCTGCACAGCCCAAGTCAATCAGGAAGGCTAGCAAACTGGGCCATAGAATTGAGCGAATACGACATCGAGTATCGCGGATGCACATGCGCAAAATCACAAGTTCTGGCCGATTTCCTTATCGAACTTCCCGAAGAAGGCATTGACGACGAAATGCAAGGCCAGCTCTGGAAACTCCACGTTGATGGCTCATCTTCCAAGAACGGTTCAGGAGTCGGGATACGGCTAACCTCTCCAACTGGCGAACTACTAGA
Source organism: Pseudoturritis turrita (assembly GCA_900406555.1). Taxonomy (NCBI): domain Eukaryota; kingdom Viridiplantae; phylum Streptophyta; class Magnoliopsida; order Brassicales; family Brassicaceae; genus Pseudoturritis; species Pseudoturritis turrita. The sequence goes on along the minus strand of OVBL01000171.1, from coordinate 785,269 downwards.
ACAGTCTTTCCGCCTTGGCTTTCATGCATCCAACAACGAAGCAGAGTACGAAGCCTTGATTGCCCGGATGAAACTTGCCAACGGCCTAAAGATCGAGCAACTCCATACATTTTGCGATTCTCAACTAGTCGCAAATCAGTTCAGCGGTGAATACGCAGCAAAGGATGATCGAATGGAAGCTTACTTGAAGGTCGTCAAAGAATTGGCTTCACAGTTCAAACAATTCACCCTAACACGCATTCCGCGAGGGGAAAACACCCCAACCGACGCACTTGCAGCCCTTGCATCAACTTCCGATCCGGATCTAAAGAGAGTAATCCCGGTAGAATTCATCCAGCACCCAAGCATTAGTCTTAGCGATTCAGTAAATGCCATAACTCGTTTACAAGCGGCCAGACAAGCAACAGATATCACGACCAGGCAAGAAGTGGTAGACAAAATACAGGAAGAATTGGCCAACCAATCACCCGCAGAGCCAGATATCGCCCCAATGGAAGAAGATAATCTTGAAGAGTCACCAAACGTGGAAAGCAGCGACGATCCCGTCATCGAACCCAACGAGGGAGCAAACGAGGTCAATAACGACGAAGAATATGGCTGCGATAAGGAATGGCTCGGCGCAATCAGAGGATACATATACGACGGCATCCTACCAACCGAAAAATGGGCAGCTCGCAAGCTTCGAGCCCAGGCAGCACGCTACGTGTTACTCGATGGAAATATCTTCAAGTGGAGATTCTCAGGACCATTGCTAAACTGCATGGAAGGAAAGGACGCCAGGAAGATTATGGAGGAAATTCACAACGGTTCATGTGGAAATCACTCTGGAGGGAGAGCACTAGCCATAAAAGTCAAACGTCACGGCTACTATTGGCCAACAATGATCGAAGATTGCAAGGTGTTTTCAGCCAAATGCGAAAAATGCCAACGCCATGCACCGATGATTCACCAACCAACATAAGTACTTTCATCAATCTCGTCGCCGTATCCATTCATGCGATGGTCTATGGACATCGTCGGGCCACTGCATCCATCAAAACAGAAACATTTTCTTCTGGTTTTGACAGACTATTTCTCAAAATGGGTCGAAGCCGACTCTTATGCTAACATTAAAGATGCGCAAGTGGAGGCCTTTGTCTGGAAAAATATCATATGCCGACATGGAGTACCTTACGAGATCGTAACAGATAACGGCTCGCAGTTCATCTCAAATCGTTTCGAAGGTTTCTGCGACAAATGGAAAATTAGACTCAGCAAGTCTACTCCAAGATATCCGCAAGGAAATGGTCAGGCCGAAGCAATTAACAAGATGATCCTTGATGGTCTGAAGAAGCGTCTTGATGAGAAAAAGGGACGTTGGGCTGAAGAACTGGAGGGAGTACTTTGGTCTTACCGCACCACCCCAAGACGAGCAATAGGGGAAACCCCATTTGCCCTCGTATACGGAACAGAGTGTGTCATCCCACCGGAGATACATTTCCCAGGAATTCGCCGGAGACTATTACCGGAACAAGAAGGGCTCAATCACCTATTGATGCTTGATGAACTGGACTTAATCAACGAAAGAAGGGACCAAGCCTTGATCAGGATCCAGAACTATCAGAACGCGGTTGCAAAATACTACAATTCCAACATTCGAGAATGACGATTCTACAAGGGAGATTTAGTTTTGCGAAAGGTTTTTCAGAACACCGCGGAACCAAATGCCGGCAAACTAGGAGCAAATTGGGAAGGACCCTACAAGATCACCGAAGTAGTCAAACCTGGAGTTTACAAACTGGCTAACATGACAGACGTTCCAGTACCGAGATCATGGAACGCAATGCATCTCCAAAAGTACTATCACTAAGCTACTTTACATGAACTACGGGGCGACTTGATCCCTGCAAAGGGTACGTAGCCAGCTCGTCTTCGGACGGGTTCAGTTGCCCCCCTCCTTTCAAAAGGGGGGGAGTGGGTACGTATACGCATACTCGTATACTCCCATCTTTGTAAACAGATTCTACAATCTATCAAAGCTTTGCTTTCACAGACAATCTTTACCTAAAAAGATCACTAAGTCGTAACAAAACAGACTACGGGCATCTCGCCACACCTTCACTATTGTTGGCCACAATAGTGAACTTTCGCATCCATCTCGGATCTAAACTATCACATCCATCTCAGGATTAAAAAGCGCGCTATACAAATACTTTGTTCATTATCGGAGCGGATATGTTTACGGTAACGTATCCGTAAACCGAAATGTTCATCCAAAATAATACAAGCATATGATCATTGTCGGAGCGAATACATTTATGGTAATGTATCCGTAAACTGAAATGTTCAAGAACTAAACTATGCAAACTAATGATCAATTTTGGAGCAGGGAAGTTTCCAGCAACATATCTGTGAGCCGAAGTTGGTCATCTCAAACATAACTATGCAAACTTATACCTAAAACCATTCATTTGAAACAGCTACTTCTTATCCAGAAAAGCATCCAGACTTGTCATCAAATGGAAGGACCATACTTAATATTTCCTTCTAAACATATTTATCAAAACACAAGGCTCTCTCTTATAGACCGGGTGAAAAGAGAAGATAATAAGTTCTTAGACAACTTGGATAAAGCCGTCCAGACATTAAACAAAAAGAAAGAGAGTTTTAAACTAGACAAAAAAGAGAGGATCATAATCCTCCGTTATCTCGGGAGTCGTGACTACCTTATGCTCTGGCTCTGCCGGGTTCTCAACCACGTCGCTTCCCGAAGCTTTGCCCTCTTCAGGCACCATTTCAAAATCTACGACGGCTTCCTCAAGAGCGACGGTCTCCTCAAGAGCGACTTCATTGGCTTTCCCAGAAAATGGTTCGGGGGTCGGCTCCGTAGCAACCACCTTTGGACTAAAGTCAGCTAGACCGGGCATTCCCCTATTCGAGCCAGAAAAGTCTTGAATCCCGACGCTCGCGGCAGCAGTCTCCATGGGCTCCCCGTCATTGAGCTCCTTGAGAATGTCAAATCGGATCGGAGACAGTCGCAGGATTCCTCTCTTTTCCGCCACAAGCTGAGCAAATGCCTCGTGAGATCCCGACAAGCCTTGCTTCTGCTCAGCTAAAATCTTCACCTCGGCATCAAGAGATGGCGGCTCGTCGCTTTGGAGCAGCCCAATAAATTGAAGATTGCCTTTAATCTGGGCAAGATCAAGCATGTTCTCCTTTGGCTCACCGTCGATCTGGTCAAGAAGCCTCGTAGCTCGGGAAACTTTGCCTTCGAACGTCGTCATGGTCTCGCGTCTGGCCTCCAGAACAGCTCGCTCGACTTTTCTCTCAAGAAGGTCATTCGCAGCCTCCAGCTGCCTTGTCAAGCTAGCTATATGAGCATCCCGCCTCACTTTGCCTGACTCTAGCCGCATGATCCGCTCGTCAGCTTCTTTGATGTGCTTCCTGCTCCCTTCAGCATCAGCTTCACGGGCCTTGATCCTTTTCACGGCTTTTTCCTGTTCAGCAGCTTGATTTGCCTCGTTTTCTTTGAGCTTCCCATCCAGCTCAATGGCTTTTCGCCTAGCGTCTTCAACCTTCTCACGATCCCTGTGGGCGTCAGATTCATATTCCATCACCATCCTATTAAGATGGGATATGAACTGCACAACAACGAGAAACACTGTTAAAAAAAAGGGGGCTGAAATGGATCGGGTGACGAAAACAAAACAAGTAAACGTCACATACCTTGACGCCCCGAAGAGACACTTCGCTATAGGCCTTGTCCCTAAGCAGAGTATCAGACGGCAGAAAATGATCACCTGGACACGTGATCCTTGAAAAGATAGCCGCAGAAGCAGAGGCATCATTGTAAGCCCCTTCAGTGTTTACCAGAGCGGCAGAGAGGGGTATTGCTTCAGGGATAGCTCGAGACGACTCAGTACAACGCAGTCGCTTCGGGGCCCCTCCCTTGTCAACTATTGATTGGCGTTTTTTGCTCGTAGTTTTCTTCTCCTTGGCCTTCCCTTTGCCTTTGTCTTTATGCGGTATAATTTGAGAGTCGGCTGGACGAAGCCCCTGGATGACCCCTGTAGGAGCCGGTTCGCGAGGATTATCAGCAGAAGTTGGTTCTGAGACAATGGCAGGGACATATTGAGGGTTTGGGGGATGAGATTGATTTAACGCCTTGGCCTGCTTCACTTTCTCCTTAGCCTCTGCCTCTGCCTTGGGTTTCGCAGCAGCTCGGTCTCTGAAAGTAGGTCTTCCCATGGTATCTCTCGAAGAATGAGAAGAAGATGACTGTTCAACCGATTGTCCTTTAGAAAGGGCTCGGGCTCTCTCCACTCGTCGAAGGTTGAAGTCTCTGGACCAGTTGCACTTGCGAGCAGAAAGCGCTTCGTGAACCTCAGACAGATCGGGAGGCAGTGAAAGACGAAGATGACGCACTGCAAAAAACAAAAGTATTTATGCAAGGTTAGAAAAACCCTAAAAAGGAAAAAATTGCTAAGTAATTGAGACCCGAGCCGTGGCCCAAGTCGAGCAACGGATCGGCTACTGATTTCTCCCCATTCAGACTTGATAAACTGGAGGCACCGCCGACGCATCGATGCTTCGGAGATGGGGATGAAAAAGAAATAGTCTTCCCAATTATCGTCTTTCGACGGGAAACCCCTTATAATATTTCTCCTGGCTTTGCCCGACACATAATATTTCACCTCCCTCTTATTACGACGCCTGAACTCCAGCAAGTGTGTCAGATATTCGACGCCAACTTCTACATCACACTCATAACTCCTAACCAGAATACCAACCATATGCCTAATTCCTCGAACGTTGATTTGAGAAATAGCCAAGTTGTACTTCCAGATAAACTGTAGGATGACTTCAGGGATCGGGAACCACAACAGGCAGCGATAGAAGAAGCTTTCATAAAGAGTGAAATGGTTAGGAGGGGGATTGCTGGCTTGGTTTGAGGGCGAAGGAAGAACAAGCTCGACTTCCTCACAAATGCAAAACCTATGCCTAAGGGCAGATAGCGAATCCAGGGTTGAACTAGGTGGATCGGGTCGTTTCCTTGTTTTCTTCTTCCTTGAAGTCTGACGGTTGAGACCCATCAAACGTTTCAACTCCTGTCTGGCCACAGCTGGATCAAAGAACCAGTCTTCTGGTTCAACTTTTGGCGGATCGGGATCAGCTACATCAATAAAGGGGTTTGCCGCCTCGTCAAAAGGGGATTCGTGAAGCTGGGGTACTTCAAATCTCAGAGGACTCCCGGAATTGCTGCCTACTCCAGAGGATTCAGAGAGCACCATTTTTCTGCCAAGGAGGGATGGTCCAACCCCTGAACCGCTTGGATCATCTAGGTTTTCTGAAACATGTGCACTAGACGAATCTTCCCGACTACAGCTCCGGGCGAGAAACGGATCAGGAGAGGAGGATGGTGCGGGAAGCAAAGACTGTCCCGAAATGCCAAACAAGTGGGTGTACGGTTCGGGAGACACAGAGATAGAAGACTGAAACATCCTTTTTGAAGATGCCTCGGGACCTTTGGGAGATACGAACAGGTCGGGATCCTTAACAACTCGCGAAAGAGAATCTAGAGTTTCTAGGATTCAGAAGATGGATCGGGGCTCTCAGCAGCCTATCAAAACAGATCGAAGTCTTTAAAAAATCAAAGAACAAGTTGGAATCCTTTAAGAAGACGCGAGTCAGATCCAAATCTTCAAACAAACTACCGGAGAACTCGAAGACAGCGGCGGAGTCAGTTAAAGATGGATCGGAAAATTCAACCGGATCGGTGGCGAAGGAAGAACGACGGAGTTCCGACTTGAAAATAACTTAAGCAAAAAAACTAGAGAGAGAAAGAAGAGAGAGGTTACCTGTTTTGAAGAAATTTTCGGAGAAATGAAGTGGAGAACAAATGAGACGCATCAAGGATTATATAGGCAAATGGTGACGTCATTCGCCTCGGGAACCAGCAAAAACGTTTGCACTCCCCGATAAAGGTATCAAGGCAACAAAACCCCGAACTGAGTTTACGTAGGAAGCTATACCCGAACTAAACCAACAATGCTACAAATTGATGATTTGGGGTTATCCATGGATCACGGTTCGGGATCGTCATAAAAAAAACAGTTCGGGACGACTGTGGGAGTCGAAATCAACACAATTAGAATTTGTCGGAGGTTTGTTAAGGGGGATGAAATTTCTGCGGATGAACCACGAACAGAGAGATCCAAAGATGGTTTTTATTAAGCTGTGTCGAAAAGCTTTCGTACAAGAGTTTGAGAGCAAAAAAGTCTAGAGTTTTTTGCTAAGTAAAATTGCGGATCCCCTTTTCAAAGGATGAACAGAGATATATATACTAGTTTGAGTCGGCCAGGTCAATCCTAAAGGGATAAGGAAAACTTCCTAATCCTTTGGGATTTCCTTTTTAGCGAAGTCGGCTTGACTTCGTGGGCCTCTGTATCATTGTAGGCCGAAGATGGGCTTGTTGTCTTCGTATAGAAATGACTTCGGCCGCGTCGTCTTCTGGCTTCGTGTAGACTTGATTTCAGCCGGACAGTTTCGTATGGAAATGACTTCGGCCGGACAACTCCGTATGGGAATGACTTCGGCCAGGATCGTCTTCGGCAACTCTGACTTCGGCCAGACAATTTCGTATGGAAATGACTTCGGCCGGACAGCTCCGTATGGGAATGACTTCGGCCAGGATCGTCTTCGACAACTCTGACTTCGGCCAGACAGCTCCGTATAGATTTGACTTCGGCAAGACAGTTTCGTATAGAAATGACTTTGGCCGCGGCGTCTTCCAGCTTCGTATTAAAAATGACTTCGGCCAGACAGCTTCGTATGACTTCGGCCAGACAATTTCGTATGACTTCGACTTCGGCCGAACAGTTTCGTCTGGTTTTGACTTCGGCCAAGCAGTCTCGTATGATTTCGACTTCGGCCAAGCAGTCTCGTGTAAAAACGACTTCGGCCAAAATTAGCTCGTATCGTGCCTAAGTAGATTCGTATCATAGCCAAAGCTAGCTCGTTGGCCGAAGTGGAGGCTTGCCGAAGTGAAAGCTTCTTTGCCGAAGTGAGGCTCCTTTGCCGAAGTGGAGCCGTGCCGATGTGAGCTAGGCTTGCCGAAGCCAGGCTGTGCCGAAGTGGAGACTTGCCGAAGCCAGGGCCGTGCCGAAGCCAGGCTTGCCAAAGCAGGCTTGCCGAGGCCAGGCTGTGCCGAAGCAAGGCTTGCCGAAGCCAGGCTGTGCCGAAGCCAGGCTGTGCCGAAGCCAGGCTGTGCCGAAGTGGAGACTTGCCGAAGCCAGGGCCGTGCCGAAGTGGAGGCTTGCCGAAGCCAGGCTATGCCGAAGCCAGGCTTGCCAAAGCCAGGCTTGCCGAAGCCAGGCTGTGCCGAAGCCAGGCTTGCCGAAGCCAAGCTGTGCCAAGGCCAAGCTGTGCCGAAGTAGAGGCTTGTCGAAGCCAGGCTATACCGAAGCCAGGCTTACCGAAGCCAGGCTTGCCGAAGCCAGGCTGTGCCGAAGTCAGGCTTGCTGAAGCCAGACTGTGCCAAAGTGGAGACTTGCCGAAGCCAGGGCCGTGTCGAAGTGGAGGCTTGCCGAAGCTAGGCTGTGCCGAAGCTAGGCTGTGCCGAAGTGGAGACTTGCCGAAGCCAGGCCCATGCCAAAGTGGAGGCTTGCCGAAGCCAGGCTATGCCGAAGCCAGGTTTGCCGAAGCCAGGCTTGCCGAAGCCAGGCTTGCCGAAGCCAGGCTTGCCGAAGCCGGGCTGTGCCGAAGCCAGGCTTGCCGAAGCCAGGCTGTGCCGAAGTGGAGACTTGCCAAAGCCAGGGCCTTGCCGAAGTGGAGGCTTGCCGAAGCCAGGCTATGCCGAAGCCAGGCTTGCCGAAGCCAGGCTATGCCGAAGCCAGGCTGTGCCGAAGCGAGGCTGTGCTGAAGTGGAGACTTACCGAAGCCAGGGCCATGCCGAAGCCAGGCTTGCCGAAGCCAGGCTGTGCCGAAGCCAGGCTTGCCGAAGCCAGGCTGTGCCGAAGCCAGGCTGTGCCGAAGTGGAGACTTGCCGAAGCCAGGGCCATGCCGAAGTGGAGGCTTGCTGAAGCCAGGCTATGCCAAAGCCAGGCTTGCCGAAGCCAGGCTTGCCGAAGCCAAGCTGTACCGAAGCCAGGCTTGCCGAAGCCAGGCTGTGCGGAAGCCAAGCTGTGCCGAAGTGGAGACTTGCCGAAGCCAGGGCCATACCGAAGTGGAGGCTTGCCGAAGTGAGCTAGGCTTGCTGAAGTCTCATTTACCAAAGTGGCTAGGCTTGCCGAAGTCTCCTTTGCCGAAGCGAAGCTTCCTTCAAGGCTTGCCTAAGCGGAGAAAAATTGCCTAAGCAGAGACAAGGCTTGCCGAAGCCAGGCTTGCCGAAGCCAGGCTGTACCGAAGCCAGGCTTGCCGAAGCCATGCTGTGCCGAAGCCAAGCTGTGCCGAAGTGGAGACTTGCCGAAGCCAGGGCCATACCGAAGTGGAGGCTTGCCGAAGTGAGCTAGGCTTGCTGAAGTCTCCTTTGCTGAAGTGGCTAGGCTTGCCGAAGTCTCCTTTGCCAAAGGGAGCTAGGCTTGCCAAAGTCTCCTTTGCCGAAGTGAGCTAGGCTTGCCGAAGTCTCCTTTGCCGAAGCGAAGCTTCCTTCAAGGCTTGCCTAAGCGGAGAAAAAATTGCCTAAGCAGAGACAAGACTTGCCTAAGCGGAGACAAAGCTTGCCTAGGCGGAGAAAAACTTGCCTACGCAGAGACAAGGCTTGCCTAAGCAGAGACAAAGCTTGCATAAGTGGAGCAAGGATTGCCTAAGTGGAGACAAAGCTTGCCTAAGCCTCTCCCTTCTTCACCGAAGTGGGGACGAGGCTTTGCTGAAATCTCTCTGCCGAAGTGAAGCTTCCTTGGCCGGAAATGGAGCTGCTTTGGCCAGAATAGCCTTTCTTGTGGTTAAGTAGATTCGTACAGAAACGACTTAGGCACACTTTCGGCCTTTTTCGATTCTTCGTATTCTCATATTTAGCCATTTTCTCATTGATCACAGCTGGGTGGGTTTTGACCCCAACAGTTATCCCCCCAGCTCGGTAGTTTCAGTGATGATAGTGCCGAGGTAGAAGAAGTCCGAGCTGGGATCAATGTGCCGTGTCGATTGGTATGAGCTGAGCTGACATGATGCTGAGTCCGTTGTTTCTATTGTCCACCAGGTTCTCTGTCTTCAGACTGATAATCTTTTTTCCAGTAGAAAATTCTTCATTCAACTGTGTTTTGGCCCGATTCCCAATGCCGGATGACATCATCTTTTGCTTTATGAGCCTATATATGCTCCCCCTTCTCCTCATTTCCTCTTCACTTCTTCACTTCTCAAAAATCTCAAGGTAACTTCTCTCTCCCTTCTCTCTCCTCCTCTTGAAGATATATATATATATTTTTTTTAGGTTGTCTAGTTGTTTTTTTTTGTTGTCCCTGAAACTGTTTTCGGCCGGAGTGGTGCTCGGCCGAAATACTTTTTCGCCGAAGTGATTTTGTTTGCCGGGCGAAATGGAGAGTCCTTTTAATGTAAAAATCGAGATGGAGAATTGGAGTTCCGATCGTGTTAGGATTAGGCAAGACGCGAGCCTTCGGGAGTGTTCTTCAAAGCGGCGAGTTTCTAAGGGCACATACAAGCATGAGGCACCTGATCCACCAGGATCTACTCTATCCACCGCTGAATATTTGGAGACCCTCAGGCACCGTTTCAACATTTCCGAAGAAATTGACTTCATCCTTCCATCGCCATCGGATCGGGCCAGTGAGCCCCCAAAAGGGTTTTTTACCTTGTACGAGAGTTGTTTCTACATGTGCTTCATATGGTTCCCAATACCAGGGGTCATCCTGGGGTATCTGTGGAAGCATAGACTGGCTCTGTCGCAAATAACTCCGCGGGGAATTTGACACCTGGTTGGGATCGTGGTCCGCAGCTTCGAGTGTGGCGAAGAAGTCACCGTGGATCACTTGTTGAACCTGCTATCCTTCCGGATGTTTCGCTCCAAGGATTCGCTTCTTTACTCCCTCTCGAACAAAACTCACCGCAAAATTATCGGAGGATTCCCAAGTAAAGACAGATATTGGGAGGATTATTTCTTCTTTGTGCCCATCTCCGAGGCTTCGGTTGGTGCAGATTGGGTTAACAAAATTAGGACCACATGGAGAAAAATCGGTAGCCGATCCATAGCTTTACGAGCTTTCCTGTCTTTTTGAACACGTCATGACTTTCTGCTTTATTCGTTGGCTTTGCAGTTCCTAATCTGCTTCCGACGTGTCCTCCGGACGTAATTACGCTTCGTGAGACTCTAGCTTCCGGTGAGTGCGACTGGCAAGGAGATTTTACTCTTCAGAGAGTAAAGAAAGCACGGGCACGATACTTTGGGTATTATTCTCCGAGTTCGACTCCTTCGTGTTCTTCTAGCAGTACGAAGAGAACTATGGGGAAAAGACCATCTGTTCGCGAAAGGATGGAGACCAAAAGCCGGGCCGCGATGGAGCAGGCAGAGGTTGGCCGAACTGAGATTTCTGCAGAGCAGCTAAGTGTTGCCCTTACTTTTCCCTTGGGCGACCCATCTGTTGAACCGTCCGTGCTGGCCCCGTCGATCCCCATCGTGAAAGAGGTTGTGCTGGGCCTTGGGCGATTGGAACCGCCTCCGGTTCATCGCAGAAAGGGCAAGGCTGCGGCTACAAGTGAGGATACCGATCAAGCGAGGCCAGTCCGGAGACGTGTCCCTGTAAAGGCTGACAGAGGGAAAGATCCTCGAAAGGATGATGCTCCCGGATGAAAAAGGCGTAACGCGTTGGTTAGTAGTGCCACCGAGCACGAGCTGCCTTCGCAACCTGCATCTCAGATGTTTGCTTCCGAAATTTTTTGCGACGATGCGTCGGCCTCGGCCGCTCTCTTCTCCAAGATTCTCTCCAAGGGGGAATGCTTTCCTCCTCCTGATACTCTATCCCGGAGCAAGCCATATGCCGAAATGTCTCGCCGTGGTGCCAAGGTAGTTCGCGTCGACCTCCTTTTTTTGTACTCTGTTGAAAATGCGATGCCTGATCTCTCTTTTTTCTCTTCGTTCAGTTCGTGGCCTCTATTAACAAGATGACGTCCGGTTACGAGGCAAACGTCCGTAAGAATGCGAGGAGGGCCGAGCGTGCACGGAAAATGGCCGAAGGGCTTCAATCGAAGCTTGCCAAAGCCGAATGTGAGCTCGATGCTGCGACGAAGATAGCGTCAAAACGGAAGGAAGACTTGGAATCCTATCGGGTCCAGCAGGAGGCTCAAGTGGCCGAGCTCCAGCGGATGTTGAGCTCGGAGATGGCCATGGCCGACAAGAAGGTTGAGCGGGCTAAGAAGGGGGCGATACGCGGACTGGCCGAGAAGTTTCGATCTAAAGTCGACCGAGCCAAGGAGAAGATCAAGATCTTGGGAGAATCTTCGAAGAACAGCGTCGTCGACCTTGCCCAAGTTGACGGGAACCTTGAACTCCTTGCGCTGCTCCGCGGTGACAACCCACCTTTGCTGGATGCCGAAACTGAGAAACTCTGAGGGATGGAGAGCAAGGTACGCTGGTGCTGATGACGAGTTCGATCAGTTGGTCGCCTCACTGGGGAACGATCTAGTGGTCTCGCCGATCTCTAAAGACTCGGCCGATGTCGCGCTTGGTAACGAGTCTGTTGAGGTGTTAGCGGCTGATGTCAGCGTTCGCGTGTTCTCTGGATCCAACAGGGGTAAGTTTGGTTCGAACGAAGCCTCCGAATCCGAGATGACGGCTGAATCCTCTGATGCTGAGTAGGGTGCATTTTCAATGGGTAAGGCATGACATGATGGGGAACTCCCCAAGTCATCATTTTAATTATGCTTTGACGTTATTTGGACATGGCGCCTGGATGGCTTTACCCATACTGACTTGTTATGTTTGCCTTGTGGCTTTGGCTTTGGTTGTGTCGTTTCTTTGTTACCGAAACTTGTCGCTTGAACGGTACTTTTTATCCAAGGTGGACTGATTTGTTTTGCTGCAGTTTGTGTTGGTGTTAATACCGATGATTCGTTTGTTTCGTTTGGAATGGTTACGTTAGTGCAAGCATATTCGCTTCGATTATGAGCACAGGTGTTTTGACCAACGATTCGTCTGTTGGGTTTTCGGATGGCCATCTTGGTTTACGGATATGCTACCGTAAGCGTATCCGCTCCAACAATGGACACGTAGTACTATCGCGACCAACGATTCGTTGTTGGGTTTAGGATGAACATTTCGGTTTACGGATACGCTACCGTAAGCATATCCGCTCCGACAATGGACATGTAGTACTATCAGGACCAACAATTTTGTTGTTGGGTTTAGGATGAACATTTCGATTTACGGATACGCTACCACAAGCGTATCTACTCCGATAATGGACACATTTATTTATATAGCGCGCGCTTTTAATCCGCTAGGATGTAGTACTCATATCCGTGAAGGATGTAGTAGTTCGTTGCTGTGGCCAGGAGCAACGAGGGTGAAGAAAGGTGCCTGTTTTAGTTAGGACTTTAAGTGATTCGTGAAAAGTGCGTATGTGATGCCTGTTTCTGTTAAGGCTGTAGTAACCCGTGGAGGGTGTGATATGATGAAAAATGCTTCGAGAAGCGTGGATTCAGTAGACGCGGAGTCTGTTACAAAGGTGGGAGTATACGAGTATACGTACCCACTCCCCCCCCCCTTTTTTTTAGGAGGGGGCAGCTGAACCCATCCGAGGATGAGCTGCCTACGTACCCTTTGCAGGGATCAAGCCACCCCGTAGTTCATTTGAAGTATCCTAAGTATAGTAATTCTTGAGGTGCATTGCGTTCCACGATCTTGGTATTGGAACGTCAGTCATGTTGGCGAGTTCGTAAACTCCGGATCGGACTACTTTCATGATTTTGTAAGGTCCTTCCCAGTTTGCTCCGAGTTTGCCGGCGTTCTGCTCTGCGGTATTCTGGAAAACTTTCCGTAGGACCAGGTCTCCTTCGTAGAACGGTCGATTTCGGACGTGAGAGTTGTAGTATTTCGCCGCTGCGTTCTGGTAATTCTGAATTCTGATCAAGGCTTGATCCCGTCTTTCGTCGATCAAGTCCAACTCATCAAGCATCAACAAGTGATTGAGTCCTTCCTGTTCTGGGAGTAGTCTTCGGCGGACTCCAGGAAATTTTATCTCAGGTGGAATGACGCATTCTGTCCCATAGACGAGAGCGAACGGAGTTGGTTGGTTGCTCGTCGCGGTGTCGTTCTATGAGACCACAATACACCTTCCAGTTCGTCGGCCCACTTGCCTTTCTTCTGGTTGAGACGTTTCTTGAGACCATCGAGAATCATTTTGTTTACAGCTTCAGCCTGGCCGTTGCCTTGTGGATATCGTGGGGTGGATTTGCTTAGCCGAATCTTCCACTTCGCGCAGAAAGCTTCGAACCTTGTGGAAATGAACTGTGATCCATTATCGGTGACGATCTCGTATGGGACTCCATGTCGGCATATGATGTTCCTCCATACAAAACTTTCGACTTGTGCGTCCTTGATGCTGGCATACGAATCTGCCTCCACCCACTTTGAAAAATAGTCTGTCAGGACCAGTAAGAATCGTTTCTGCTTTGATGGATGCAAAGGTCCAACGATGTCCATGGACCAGCGCATGAAAGGATAGGGCGATGATATTGAAGATAGCATCTCGGTTGGCTGATGAATCATTGGTGCGTGACGTTGACACTTCTCGCACCTGGATGAGTATTTCTCGCAATCGTGTATCATGCTGGGCCAGTAATAGCCGTGTCGTTTGATTTTTATTGCCAAGGCTCGTCCTCCCGAATGGTTGCCACAGGAGCCGCCGTGGACCTCCTCCATGATTGACCTTGCTTCCTTGCTTCGTATTCCGCTTCGTTGTTGGAGGCGTGAAAACCTAGGCGGAAGGATTGTTCAAGTATCTCGCCCATTGGTGACGTTAGACGTATTCCGACCCCTGAACCATTTTTGGATGATGAGCCGTCAACGTGAAGTTGCCAAGTCGAATTCGGGTTTCCTTCGGCGAGGCTCTCCTCCGGGAGTTCGATTAAAAAATCGGCAAGCACTTGCGATTTTACACAGGTTCGTCCGTGATACTCGATGTCGTACTCGCTGAGCTCGATAGCCCACTTGGCCAATCGCCCGGATTGACTTGGGCTGTGCAAAATCGATCGTAGGGGTAAAGGACTAAGGACCACAATGGAGTGTGATTGGAAGTACGGCCTTAGTTTCCTGGCAGACATGACCACCGATAGAGCCAACTTCTCCATCTGCGGGTATCTCGTCTCTGCGTCGTTGAGGGTCTTACTGACGTAAAAAATTGGTTTCTACTCGCCCCGTTCGTCGTGAATGAGTACTCCGCTTACTACCGTGGTGGAGATTACTGTGTATAGGAAGAGCGGCTCTCCCTCAACTGGCTTTGCAAGCACCGGGGGGCTGGCGAGATATTTCTTCAACTGCTGGAAAGCCTCTCCGCACTTCTCTGTCCACTCGAACTTCTTGTTTCCTCGTAAAGTGTCGTAGAATGGTAAGCACTTATCGGTGGACCGCGAAATAAATCTGTTGAGTGCAGCCACCCTGCCAATCAGTCTCTGTACTTCACGTTTTGATTTTGGGGAAGCCATCTGGGTGAGGGCATCGATCTGCTTTGGATTTGCTTCGATTCCGCGATGGGTAACCAAGTAGCCAAGAAATTCGCCGGATGTGATTGCGAATCTACACTTTGTTGGGTTGAGTTTCATGTTGTGCGAGTTGAGCTGTCGGAAACATTCCTCCAAATGTAACACGTGATCCGTTGCCTCTAGTGATTTCACCAGCATGTCATCTATGTAAACCTCCATCGTTCTTCCCAGTTGACTAGCAAATATCTTGTTTACTAAGCGCTGATACGTGGCGCCGGCGTTCTTGAGGCCGAAAGGCATCAACTTGTAGCAATAGATTCCACGATCCGTAATGAAGGCTGTCTTCTCACGATCGTCGGGATTCATTAGAATCTGATTGTATCCAGAGAATGCGTCCATGAAAGATAAGAGCTTGTTACCGGCCGTTGACTCGACCAGTCGGTCGGGATTCATTAGAATCTGATTGTATCCAGAGAATCCGTCCATGAAAGATAAGAGCTTGTTACCGGCCGTTGACTCGACCAGTCGGTCAATGTGTGGTAGTGGGAAGCTGTCTTTCGGGCACGCATTGTTTAAATCGGTGAAATCGACACACACTCGCCACTTTCCATTCTTCTTTTTGACTACAACAGGATTTGCCAGCTAATCTGGGTACTTGACTTCCATTATCGACCCGACTCGTAAGAGCCTTTCGACTTCATCGTTCACTGCTTTCGCTCTGTCAGGGCCCAACTTTCTTCGTTTTTGCTTGATTGGTTTGAAGGTTGGGTCGATGTTCAATTCGTGACTGGTTACACCGATATCAATTCCGGGCATATCCTTTGCTGCCCACGCGAAAGTGTCCACGTTTTCTTTTAAGAATGAAACCAGTTCGTCCTTGATTTTTTTGTCGAGGCCGAATCCAATCTCTATGCATCGTTCTGGGTGTTCGTCGTCGATGCAAACTGATACTACGGGGTCGCAGGGCTGTTCAGCTGGTTCGTCTTTACGATCCTCCGTAATCTGTAATTGCTATAAGAGCTTGGAGAACGCTTTTACTGGCTCCCTGTCTGTCTTCATCTTCTTGCGTTCTGACTTGGCTATTGGATCGGTGACAGGATTCCTGAGCTTGTGTGCAGCTAGGAAGCATACGCGGAACTCCTTCTGATTTCCCAAAATCGTGTTGATTCCACTCGGTGTTGGGAATTTGACGCAGAGATGGTAAATCGAGGCTACGGCGCGCATCGAATTTAACCAAGGTGTGCCGATGATGACGTTATAGATCGCTGGGTGATCGGCTACCGAGAACTCGACGAGCTTGATGACACCTCCAGCTTCTACAGGCAGCTTGATCGTCCCGATTGTCATTGTCGTTTCTCCGGAAAATCCAGTCAATGGTTTAGGGGTAGCCACTATGTCGGAATTGATATCCATTCTTTTGAGAGTCTCTTTGAAGATTATATCCACTGTGCTGCCCGTATCCACCAGCACCCGGGCTACATCATAGCCACTGATGATTAACTCAATTACGAGAGGGTCATCGTGCGGTTTGTCAATTCCGGTTGTTTCCCTTTCGGCGAACGAGATGACGTCATCTGGGAACTTGGAGGGCGCGGACCAGTTAACGCTGACATCGGCTCGTCGTTGAAACGCTTTAATCGATGAGATGGTATCCGAGCAGTAGTGAGATCCACCCATTATCATGTTGATCCGTCTTCTTGGGCCAGATTGTGGCGCTTCGTCGTCTTACCTTCCTCGCTTAGGAAGATCTTCGTTTGCCTGTTCGGGGCAATTTGAGTTGGTATCCATTTCAAAGTCCTTGAGGCTAATATCTCCTTTGAGCTTGCCAGCCGCCAGTTTGGCAGCGAGTTTCAACCCCAGGATGCGGCAATTTGCAGTCGAGTGTCCGAAGATATGGTGATGTTCGCAGTAAGCCGTTTCATCGTAAGATCCTTGGCCTCTGGTCCACATGCTGCTCCACGTACCCCTTCCTCGGCCTTGACCTCGTCCTTGCCCATAGCTTGACGAATCAACTTGGTAGTTATGGGCTCCTTTGAATCCCCCCTCGTGTTGGATGTATCCAGGACCTTGGTTGCCCTTGGAGCGGAGGGAGGTGGGTTTGTGGGCTTCGCCTTTCCGTGTTTCTGGGCTAGGATCTTCACCTCTTCTTCGTTGAAGGCAAAGTCCGTCGCTCGGTGCAATGCATCCTGAATCGTGGTTGGTGCGTTCAGCGCAATCTCCTTCCGAAAATCGGAGTCGAACCACAGGGCTTTCTTTAATGCTTACAGTGCGGCTTTGTCACTTACCCCTTCTACCTTCGACAGTACCGATTTGAACCGTCGGATGAAGGTTCGCAATGTCTCGTTCTGTCCTTGCCCCATGGTCCACAGATCCGCATCGGATGTTCGGCGTTCCATAAATATAGCATAATGTCTAAGGAACGCCGACGACAGCTGATTGAAATTGTCGATCGAATTTCTTCCCAGCCTGGAGAACCATTGG
Source organism: Pseudoturritis turrita (assembly GCA_900406555.1). Lineage (NCBI taxonomy): Eukaryota > Viridiplantae > Streptophyta > Magnoliopsida > Brassicales > Brassicaceae > Pseudoturritis > Pseudoturritis turrita. The sequence continues at coordinate 768,160 of OVBL01000171.1, read as the reverse complement.
AGAGCTGGGCCTTTAAGATGCTCGACGAACAAGAGACATTGTCCAGCGTCTTCTTCTCCTTCTCTGAAGTTTGCTCGTCCCATCGCTATTACGAAGGCGGTCAAGTGCTCCTTTGGATCAGTTTTACCTTCGTAGACTGGTATCTTCATCTTCCCCGGATCAGAAACCCTTGCCTTAGTGATTCGAGTTGTGAATGGGGTGTTCTGTGCTTCTTCAAGCACTCGATCGAGTTCGGGAGCCTTGCTAGTAGCCCTATGCATCTGAGATCGAACGAATTTCATCTCGGCGGCAGCTCGCTCCATGCCTGCCCGGATTTTGGCCATCTCCTCCTTTTGGACTCGGATCATCGCTTTGCGCTCTTCCTCGATCTGGGCTCGTTGGGCCCAGAGGATGTTCTCCTCCTCTTCGGTAAGGTCTTGATCATGGCCAAGGTTGGTGTTACTTCGTTCGTTTCGAGTTTGGGTCGCACCCGTGAGTTCAGCTTCGCGGTGGTGTTTCGAGTCGTGTTCACCCTCTGGGTTATCCTCCAAGTTGATCACTGGATTCATTCCGCCCATGGTCTGCGTGTTTGCCTCCTGCTGTGTCGCGTTCAGTTCAGAGGTCGTGGTAGGTTGGTTTGTTGGGAGCAATCCTCCTTGGGTTCTCGCCGTATGGTGGGGCGTTGAGAAATCGAGGGCCATTGGGTTGAGACGTCGAAGAGGGCGCCTCATTAGGTCAAATCCTGAACCTCTACCACGGGCTCGGCTAGCCATTGTAAGGACTTCGAGCTTGTCGGTCATCGTCGTGTTTAGCTTGTCCTGCTCCTCCGCCTTCTTGAGCAGCGTCTCCAGCATCGTCTTGATCTGTGATAGGGCCTCCGGGCTCGTCTCCACGACTGCAGGTGTTGGTGTATCTGTTGCTCCAGATCCATCGATCCCCATGTCCTGCGGGTCGTCGGTTCGTCCGTCGCTAGTCATCTTCTTCGAATCGTTCGTACGGTGGTTCCTTGGAGTAAGAAAGTTTCAAATTCCCCCTCCTTCTAGCGCCAAATTGTGGGAGTTGAAATCAACACAATTAGAATTTGTCGGAGGTTTGTTAAGGGGGATGAAATTTCTGCGGATGAACCACGAACAGAGAGATCCAAAGATGGTTTTTATTAAGCTATGTCGAAAAGCTTTCGTACAAGAGTTTGAGAGCAAAAAAGTCTAGGGTTTTTTGCTAAGTAAAATTGCGGATCCCCTTTTCAAAGGATGAACATAGATATATATACTAGTTTGAGTCGGCCAGGTCAATCCTAAAGGGATAAGGAAAACTTCTAAATCCTTTGGGATTTCCTTTTTAGCGAAGTCGGCTTGACTTCGTGGGCCTCTGTATCGTTGTAGGCCGAAGATGGGCTTGTTGTCTTCGTATAGAAATGACTTCGGCCGCGTCGTCTTCTGGCTTCGTGTAGACTTGATTTCAGCCGGACAGTTTCGTATGGAAATGACTTCGGCCGGACAGCTCCGTATGGGAATGACTTCGGCCAGGATCGTCTTCGGCAACTCTGACTTCGGCCAGACAATTTTGTATTGGAAATGACTTCGGCCGGACAGCTCCGTATGGGAATAACTTCGGCCAGGATCGTCTTCGGCAACTCTGACTTCGGCCAGACAGCTCCGTATAGATTTGACTTCGGCAAGACAGTTTCGTATAGAAATGACTTCGGCCGCGGCGTCTTCCAGCTTCGTATTAAAAATGACTTCGGCCAGACAGCTTCGTATGACTTCGGCTAGACAATTTCGTATGACTTCGACTTCGGCCGAACAGTTTCGTATGGTTTTGACTTCGGCCAAGCAGTCTCGTATGATTTCGACTTCGGCCAAGCAGTCTCGTGTAAAAACGACTTCGGCCGAAATGAGCTCTTATCGTGCCTAAGTAGATTCGTATCATAGCCAAAGCTAGCTCGTTGGCCGAAGTGGAGGCTTGCCGAAGTGAAGCTTCTTTGCCGAAATGAGGCTCCTTTGCCAAAGTGGAGCCGTGCCGATGTGAGCTAGGCTTGCCGAAGCCAGGCTGTGCCGAAGTGGAGACTTGCCGAAGCCAGGGCCGTGCCAAAGCCAGGCTTGTCGAAGCCAAGCTTGCGGAAGCCAGGCTGTGCCGAAGCCAGGCTTGCCGAAGCCAGGCTGTGCCTAAGCCAGGCTGTGCCGAAGTGGAGACTTGCCGAAGCCAGGGCCATGCCGAAGTGGAGGCTTGCTAAAGCCAGGCTAAGCCGAAGCCAGGCTTGCCGAAGCCAGGCTTGCCGAAGCCAGGTTGTGCCGAAGCCAGGCTTGCCGAAGCAAGGCTGTGCCGAAGCCAAGCTGTGCTGAAGTGGAGGCTTGTCGAAGCCAGGCTATGCCGAAGCCAGGCTTGCCGAAGCTAGGCTTGCCAAAGCCAGGCTGTGCCGAAGCCAGGCTTGCCGAAGCCAGGCTGTGCCGAAGTGGAGACTTGCCGAAGCCAGGGCCGTGCCGAAGTGGAGGCTTGCCGAAGCCAGGTTGTGCCGAAGCCAGGCTGTGCCGAAGTGGAGACTTGCCGAAGCCAGGCCCATGCCGAAGTGGAGGCTTGCCGAAGCCAGGCTATGCCGAAGCCAGGCTTGCCGAAGCCAGGCTTGCCGAAGCCAGGCTTGCCGAAGCCAGGCTGTGCTGAAGCCAGGCTTACCGAAGCTAGGCTGTGCCGAAGTGGAGACTTGCCGAAGCCAGGGCCGTGCCGAAGTGGAGGCTTGCCGAAGCCAGGCTATGCTGAAGCCAGGCTTGCCGAAGCCAGGCTTGCCGAAGCCAGGCTGTGCCGAAGCCAACTGTGCCGAAGCCAGGCTGTGCCGAAGTGGAGACTTGCCGAAGCCCGGGCCGTGCCGAAGCCAGGCTTACCGAAGCCAGGCTTGCCAAAGCCAGGCTTGCCGAAGCCAGGCTTGCCAAAGCCAGGCTGTGCCAAAGCCAGGCTTGCCGAAGCCAGCCTGTGCCGAAGCCAGCCTGTGCCGAAGTGGAGACTTGCCGAAGCCAGGGCCATGCCGAAGTGGAGGCTTGCTGAAGCCAGGCTATGCCGAAGCGAGGCTTGCCGAAACCAGGCTTGCCGAAGCCAGGCTGTGCCAAAGCCAGGCTTGCCGAAGCCAGGCTGTGCCGAAGACAAGCTGTGCCGAAGTGGAGACTTGCCGAAGTGGAGATTTGCCGAAGTGGAGGCTTGCCGAAGTGAGCTAGGCTTGCCAAAGTCTCCTTTGCCGAAGTGGCTAGGCTTGCCGAAGTCTCCTTTGCCGAAGGGAGTTAGGCTTGCCAAAGTCTCCTTTGCCGAAGTGAGCTAGGCTTGCCGAAGTCTCCTTTGCCGAAGCGAAGCTTCCTTCAAGGCTTGCCTAAGCGGAGAAAAACTTGCCTAAGCAGAGACAAGGCTTGCCTAAGCGGAGACAAAGCTTGCCTAAGCGGAGAAAAACTTGCCTAAGCAGAGACAAGGCTTGCCTAAGCGGAGACAAAGCTTGCATAAGTTGAGCAAGGATTGCCTAAGTGGAGACAAAGCTTGCCTAAGCCTCTCCCTTCTTCACCGAAGTGGGGACGAGGCTTTGCCGAAATCTCTCTGCCGAAGCGAAGCTTCCTTGGCCGGAAATGGAGCTGCTTTGGCCAGAATAGCCTTTCTTGTGCTTAAGTAGATTCGTACAGAAATGACTTAGGCACACTTTCGGCCTTTTTCGATTCTTTGTATTCTCATACTTAGCCATTTTCTCATTGATCACAGCTGGGTGGGTTTTGACCCCAACAACGACCACAAGAATCGTTGATCTCACTCGACCACTTACAGCTCGGCACTAACATTACTGATACCGCCAAGCTGGGGGGCTAACTGTTGGGGTCAGATTCCACCTCTTGAAGATCAACGATTGAAAAATGGCTAAGTATGAAAAAAGTACTGGCAGCGGGATCCCTAGCCGTGACAAAAGGAGCTGGATCGGGATCCCTAACTGTGAAGAAGGAATTGGATCGGGATCCCTAACTGTGAAGAGAGTTGGATCGGGATCCCTAACTGTGACGAGAGTTGGATCGGGATCCCTAACTGTGAAGAGGGAATTGGATTGGGATCCCTAACCGTGAGAAGTTGGATCAGGGACCCCGAACCATGACAAGAGGAGTTGGATCGGGATCCCTAACCATGAGTTGGATCGGGATCCCTAACCGTGAAGGGAGTTGGATCGGGATCCCTAACCGTGAGTTGGATCGGGATCCCTAACTACGAAGGGAAAGTTGGATCTGGTACGCCGAACCGTGATAAGGCAAGCTAGGTCATGTACCCCGATCCATGGTATGACAGACGGATCGAGGATCACGACCCACGGTGAAGAAGCTGGGTCATGTACCCCGATCCATGGTATGACAGACGGATCGAGGATCATGACCCACGGTGAAGAAGTTGGGTCGTGTACCCCGATCCATGGTATGATAGACGGATCGGGGGTCACGACCCACGGTGAAGAAGCTGGGTCGCGTACCCCGATCCATGACACGACAGATGGATCGGGGTCACGACCCATAGTACGTCACCCGAGCCGCGAACCATGGTGTCACCCGAGCCGTGAACCACGTCGTCACCCGAGCCGTGAACCACGGTGTCACCCGAGCCGCGAACCATGGTATCACCCGAGCCGTGAACCATGGTTATAGATTGGGCCGAGACAACGAGCCCACAAATTCAAGCCCACAAAAGAGATGACAAAGACAGCCCATGAATCAAAGCCCATGACGATGACAGGCTTTGCTAAAAAGAAATCCCGAAGAATTAGGAAATCTTCCTTATCTCTTTTGATATTAACTTAGCCGACTTAACTTAGTATTTATACGCATGTAAACCCTAAGAGAAGGGGATCCGCAATTTACCTAGCAAAACTTTGTACTTTTGCTCTCATACAAAAAGCTTTTCTAAAGCAGCTTAATAAAATACAAACTTCGGATCTCTGTTTGTATTCTTGGTGGTTTTTACTCAGAAGTTTCAGATCTCCCTAAAAGACGTGACAAATTCAATTGGCGTGGATTCACACTCCCACACCGACTTATTTGTGTATAAATAGACGATGTGCCTCTCTGAAAAGAAGATCCAAAAAATTGACCTAGCAAAACACTTATTACTTTACAAACAGCTTTCGAAACAGCTTGAATAAAATCTCCATCTTTGGATCTCTGTTCTTGATTTCTTTACATAGAAATTTGTCGAATCCCTAATTTTCCCTTACCAAATTTAGTTGTGCGAGTTTCGACTCCCACATAAGGTAAATCCAAAAATCGAGTTTAAAGTTGCAAAAACTCACTGTTTCAGAATCCATAAACACTTAGTCTCTGATCTGCCTGTTTCCCAGTTTTGCAGAGCTGTTTTAAGAGACGATTTACAGTTGATACAAAAGTACACAAATTACGATCTTGGTGTCAGTGGAAATGTATTGTTGCAGGAATTCCAGAGCAAGTTTCCGATTTCCGATTCGATATAAAATCGGTAAGTTATTAATGTTTTTTCTGGTCAAGAAACACTCTTTCTGTCCAAAAACCAAAAACCATAATCCGAGATAAAACGCAAACGCTATATTCCAAACACTAGATGCCAGAATGCGATTTCAGACAGCCATAGATAGCGTTTCAACTGCAACTGCCCGAAACGCTATTTTCAACCGCTATTTTCCGGACTGTAGTTTCCGAGACTCCGGATGCTCTGTGGCTAAGGTGAGGGTTGGGATTTGTGGATTCATATTATGCAATTGTCTGATTCTGTGAGCATGTATGCTGGATCTATGAATAGTGATTGAAGTGTTGACTGAAATGTTAAGTTGAGATTAGGTTGTGAGGTAGCATGGTCAAAGCATGATAGTTATGTTATGTTATGGATTTAGATGTAATATGCGATATGTGATGTGTGATGTGGGTGATGTCGGACTGAGGGCGAGGAAATGGCGATCCCGCTAAAGCCCGTAAACTGGCTGACGAGCCAAAGGTGGCGTACGACCTTTCGAGGTGACGGTCAGCCCAAGGGTCATGTTGATAAGTGTTGAGATACGTTGATATGTGATGATGATTTATGTGATATGTTTGTTGAGGAGTTATGTGAAGCATGTTAGGTTGATGTGGTGTTAGATGGTAGGTTGTATGTTGCATGACTGTTTCTAGGCTTAGTAAATTTGTTAACTAAATTATATTATTGTATAATATGAATCATGTGGGCAGACATGATCTCCGTCACTAAGTAACCTAGTTGCTCACCCTTCTTTTCCTCTTTTTCAATGTGTGCATGTCTATTTCTCGTGTTGCAAGTTAGAGCATGAGACCTTGGGCTCAAAGTGACTGGGGACGGGTATTACAATTTTGGTATCAGACCCTAGGTTAGCCAAGCCGGTTCTAACCCAGAAGGCTGGTCCTAGAAGAAAATGTGTTTTCAAAAATATTTTAAATGTTTCCAGAAATGTTCGAAAAGGATTTGGAAAATGTTTTATGTAAAATGATCTTTGAATGACTACAGTCTCACGCTAGAGTTGTGTTTACTTGTAAGTCTTAGGATGATTGAATAGTTTCTAAGTTATTTGCGCTTGCTTGTTTATTTTAAATAAATTGTGTCGGTCCATTTCGGTTAGAAGAGCGTAGTTCAGAAATTGTACAATGTCAGAGCCACATCTAGTGTAAGTTCTGTATTGACAAGTATTGCGGTTTTGGAAGCGAGCCATCAAGAGGCAAAGAAGAGTGGAGCTGCACGAGTAGCAATTGTGGAATCAAGCTGCAAAAATTGGAGCTACACAAAGATCAGTGAGATTAAGTTGAAACGGAATGAGGTGTTTACCAAATGGAAAAGAGATATGTTGTGTTGGAAGCAGAGGAAATGCGTGAGCTGGTTGCAACCTTGTCAAATTTGTGCATCGATGTCGCATCCATTGAAGCATGGCCTATATATCTAGGCTTAGTAGTATTATTTTTATTGATTGAGTGTTTTATTTAAAGTTCTCTTGGAATATGGATGAGTTATAATGTGAAAATGAAAGTATTGGTAAGGTGAATGGAAAGCTTAAGGCAAAAAACCGGTATGGGGTTGAGCCATTGGTTACGAAGTAACGCTATTGAGATGTGTGGTTAAAAGTTAGAGTGATGTGTGAATGGAAAGGATGTTGGTAAGTGTCAAGGATGTGTGGACAAAGCCAAAGGATTGAAGGGTTAAGGATTAGTGCGAAACTTTGGGGCGAAACTTCATGATGGTTTTACCACTACAATGTGGCTATTTTTGAAGGACAATGGATGTCCGGAGAAATGAGTGTGTGTGAGAAATATGCTTGGGAAATTTTGTGAGACTCGCCACTTCGAGCTAGTTGGTAAGGACGGTAAAGGACATCGTCTATACTTGTTGCACCGCCTAAGGATAAGATGGATTTTCCGGTGGATTTTGAGGACGTATTCACTATTAAGATGCAAGGAGGCGTAAAACCCAATTGGAACGGGGATCTCGGTGGAGTGTTAGTGAAGCATCACGTCGGTCTTGATAGGCATAAAATCTTCCTAACGCAATTTATGGTCAGGAACTCGAGACAAGGGAGTAACATTCATGGACAAGGATTGGGAAGGAGTTGTGGTCCAAAAATGAGGAGTTAAGAGTTTTTCTTTTTCCAGTGGAAATCATAAGAGCTATGGAAAGTGTACAAATATAATAGTTGTAAAGGAAATATGACTCAACTGACAGGGAGGACGACGAAGGTATATTGTACAAGAAGGAGACATGGGCAAGTGTTGGATGACTCATAGAAAGCACTAAAGGTTTGGATATCATCCTATGATGACACGCATCTTGTTAAGTGGTGCAAAAGCTGTATGGAAACAGGACTAAGTGCATACAACCAGGAAGGAGTGATGGTACAGAAAGAGGATCATAAGTGAACATTGGAAATAAATTGAATGGTGCGGTAAGACCATGGTGGGAGCATGTCAACGCATCACACACACTTGGACGTTCCACTACAATGTTAGCCAAGGTAGGAGCGCTTGTTAATTATTGTTAGTGCTAACCAAAATGTTAAGGATTCATTTTCGGTTAGGTAAGCAAATGCAAAGGAACGCCTACAAATTTGGGGATTAAAGAAAGATTCCGTGAACCATGAACATCAGAATAAATGGATTAGTGACAAGTCTTGCAGAGAACGAGCTCCCCTGCAATGGTTTTACAAGAACAAAAATTCTCCTAGTAATGGAACCTAGGTAGAGACGATATAACCCAGGAAGATTTTGTCTAAAGTCTCGGGAAGTTATGGACTAAGACCATGAAACCTTACTAGAGTACTAGTTGACGGTCGGGTTTGACTAGCTCCCAGAGTGAAAATGGGATGCAGATATGTTTTTTTCTTTTAAGAAGTGGAGTTTGGAGTTTCAACATCAAGCAACGATGTACGCAAAAAAAAAAAATGGAGTGATGGGATATAGTAGTTTCCACTGCATCGGGAATGTACGTAGACTCGTTAATGATCGGATAAAAATTTAGAAAGTGATGCTGGATTGCATTGAAGTAGGACCCTTCGAGGTGCGGTCTAAGCTAAAGTGGGGGAGAAAGAGACCCACGATTTCAAGGACTTATGAGTCAGGTTGCTGCAAGAGGCAGTGGAATAAGTATAGCTGCTCAGGGCTGTGAAGAAAGAAGTCCATTTTTGTCAGAAAAGTTTTATACGGACAAAAAGTGAGAAGACCAGGAAAATGAATTCAGAGAGATGTGGTGTAACCAAGAAAATATGGAGGTTAGCGAAACCAACATGTTGAGCAATAAGAGGAGGTAAAGCTGCATATGGGGTCATGCTAGATGATTGAATTAGTTGGGAGTATAACCGAGAGGCTGGACCTACCCCAGGAGTTGTTGGATTCTCAGAAAATATTTCTTGTATCGGTATTGCGCAAAGAAGTCAGAAAACGATAACGATCTCATCGACTCCACCAAAGGACCTGGAAAACAATTTATTGATTTCAGAATTACGTAAGGGATCCGATGTCGCCAGGAGACTGAGGGTCGGAGAAAATGGGTGTGGGCCAAGTAAGTATGTTAGTGAATGGATGTCATACCGGAAAAGACATGCGGACTGGAATATCAAATAAGGACGAATTGTCCGGAAGCTCTTTAAGGACTAGAGCGGAGTCAACTCATGTCATGGATTCAAGGACGAATCCCATTTAAGTGGAGGAGAGTTGTAACGACCGTGTCTCAGAGATTTTAAATTTTTGCGCGGAAATATTTTTTGGCCGAGAATGCATAATGGACTATAGGAAAAAGCCCATTAAAAAATGGACTTAATGGGTTGGGCCAAAACATGTTTTAATTCCCAAAGCCCATAAACCCAAAACTTAGAATTTTATCACTAAAGATAATTTATCCTATCACCTAATCTAACCTAGCCTCCTCCACGTGAATGAGAAACAAAGAAAAAGGCAGAGGGAGTTTCGTGAGGAAGGAGAGAAAACGTGGAGAAGAGAGGAGAAGAAGTTAACGTGAGTGAAGGGGAAGGAGGAAGAGAGGGCGTCGTCTGTGGTGGAAGATTCACCGGAGCACAAGCTCGGAGACGTAGAGGCGGAGAAGAGAGAAGAAAAAGGAGGAAGAAGAAGAAGGGAAAATAGCTTTGTCGTGAGGTTTTGCGGGGACATTTCTGGTAAGATATGAAGCACTTAGGATGCGATCTAGATTCTGTTGGATAGATCTCGTTCCCTAGTTTCTGGAGCAGTTTTCAGATCTCAAACCCGAAGTAAGGTCAATCTGGAAATCGAGTTTAAAGTTGACAAAAACTCACTGTTTCAGAATCCATAAACACTTAGTCTCAGATCTGCCTGTTTTCCAGTTTCGTAGAGCTGTTCTAAGAGAAGATTTCCCGTTGATACAGAAGGACACAGATTACGATCTTGGTGTCAATGGAAATGTGTTGTTTCAGGTATTCCACAGCAAGTTTCCGATTTCCGATCTGATATAAAATTGGTAAGTTATTAGTGTTTTTTTCTGGTCAAGAAACATTCTTTCTGTCCAAAAACAAGAAACCCTAATCCGAGTTAAAACGCAAACGAAATTTGAAATGCTATATTCCAGACGCCAGACGCCCATAATGCTATTTCAGACTCCCCATAAATAGCATTTCAACCGCAATCGCCCGAAATACTATTTTCAACCGCTATTTTCCGGATTGCATTTTCCGAGACTCCGGATGCTTTGTGGCTAAGGTGAGGGTTGAGATTTGTGGATTCATATTATGCAATAGTCTGATTCTGTGAGCATGTATGCTGGGTCTATGAATAGTGATTGAAGTGTTGTTTGAAATGGTAAATTGAGATTAGGTTGTGAGGTGGCATGGTCAAAGCATGATAGTTATGTTATGATATGGATTTAGATGTGATATGTGATTTGTGTGATGTCGGACTGGGGGCGAGGACATGGCGATCCCGCTAAAGTCCATAAATCGGCTGATGAGCCAAAGGTGGCGTACGATCTTTCGAGGTGATGGCCAGCCCAAGTGTCATGTTGATAAGTGTTGAGATATGTTGATATGTCATGATGATTTATGTGAAATTTTTTATGAGGAGTTATGTGAAGCATGTTAGGTTGATGTGGTGTTAGATGTTAGGTTGTATGTTGCATGACTGTTTCTAGGCTTAATATATTTGTTTACTGAATTATATTGTTGTATAATGTGAATCATGTAGGCATACATGATATCCCTCACTGAGTAACCTAGTTGATCACCCCTATTTTCCCCCTTTTCAGTGTGTGTAGGTCTATTTCTTGTGTTGCAAGTTAGGGCGCGAGACCTAGGGCTCAAAGTGACCAGAGATGAGTGTTACACTCATGACGTTGAGTTGCTTTACAGACGAACTGAGATAGAGAATACGGAGTATCTGAAGGACCATGAGTAGATTGGAGCAAAGAGTGTGATTGTGAGTGTGATGGATCAGGCGAGCACGAGTATGTAACATAAGGTGCAAGAAGAATTGACTTCTTTTTGTCACGATGACCGCGACCCAAAACTGTATATTGAGTTGGCACAAAATCTATCGCAGTCCCTGTAACTGTATTTGTGACAGATACATAAACTATCTCAGACCCTATAGCAGATGCATCAACTATCTCAGAAATTGTAACAGATGCCATCGGTGAATCACTCGCCCATACTAAATGATCTGGTAACTACGAATTTAGACTCCCTCTTGCCTGAATATCAGTATGTGAGTATGTGGACACGAAGGGATCACAGCAGGAACATCATCATCATCAATAAAAAGACGATTATTGGATGTTGGTTTGTCTGATGTAAGAGAACCATCAACAAAAGGAAATACATCCTCGTTGAATACAACATCACGAGAAACAAAATACTCTTGTCGCTCCAGATCATACACTCTCCAACCCTTTTGATTATGCGGATATCCAAGAAAAACACAATGAGTAGCTCGTTCATCAAACTTACCCATGGACCGTGCAGCTTTGTGGCATAACACAAAGAACCAAAGATACGAATATGCTTGTAAGAAGCTGGTTTTCCAAACAAAACCTCATACAGAGTCTTACTAGCAACGATAGATGATGGAGTTCGATTCATCAAGTAGCTAGCAGTAAGAACACAATAATCCCATAATTCAATTGGTATAGACGCTTGAAATCGTAAGGATCGAACCACATTCAAAATATATATGTGTTTCCGTTCCACACGATCATTTTGTTGTGGTGTCCCAACACGTGAAGTCTGATGTTGAATACCATGAGAGGCAAAATATGACTTTAGACACATGAATTATGTTCCATTATCAATTCTAACCACACGAACTTTAGTGTCGAATTGACGTTCTACCATATCACAAAAATTCTGCAAGTGTATTGTAACTTCACTCTTAAAATGCATGAGAAATACCCAAACTGCACGAGAGCAATTATCCACTATAGTCCGAAAATAAACAGATCCACAAGTCGCCGGTGTGTTGTATGGACCCCAAACATCGTAATGAATAAGATCAAAACTCACATCAGCTTTATTATCACTATCAATAAAAGCACACCGAAGTTGTTTAGCCCGTATAAAAATGTCACAAGGACCACTCGCTTCTTGACTAACATCTTCTAAATCAATAAAACTTGATAAACTAGAAAGCACATACTTTGTAGGATGACCAAGCCGCATATGCCATAAATCCCAACCACGAACAGAACTTGCAAGATTGGCTTGAGCACGAAAAACTTCTCGAAAATAGTAGACCCCATCACACTCTTCACCCGCTCCAATGAGGATCCTCGTTGCACGGTCCTGCAAGTAACAAAACTTATCAGTGAACACTACAATACATGGTCTTTCTCGAAGCAACTTAACCATAGACAATAAAGTATTTGTCAGATGAAGGACAAAATGAACAGAGGAAATCGTGACTGAGCCACTGAGATTAAGTTTGCCACACTATGTAGCCATGATCACATCACCATTAGGAAATCCAACAGAACACGGTGGGATGTTAAAAACATCAAACAATAACTACAATCTACCCATAAGGTGATGTGAAGCACCAATTAATATCAATTACCATACCAAAAAGACGATCTGAGCCAGATGGTTTTGGCACATAAAGTAGCTCAACCAGATTTGTCCTCTGATCTTGTTCAACGTTAGTCCTTGTCCATCCTCGTTGGACATGATGTGAGCAACACCAGCAGAATTCACAGGAAGAGAAACATTGTTGACACTTCCTCTGCTTCTTCTACCACGTCCATGTGCAATATTTCAGCCACCAGCACCTATACCATTATTGCCATTCCAATTACCACGACCAGAAGTTCCTCTTCCACAGCCACCCACTTCATTCATTGCCTCTGGGAAACCATGTAATTGATAACAATCACGAATTGGATGCCCCGTTCTACCATAATAAGTGCAAGTCACCACTGTACGAGTTCGAGTTAGATTCTAAGGTACAGGTGGTGCCTGAACAGAAAATCCAACTGCATCAGCACATGACTCATGATTAGCAGCAATGCATTGATCTCGTTCCTCTTGAACTACCATTTAGAAAGCCATGTTGAGAGACGGCGGTGGTTTCATACACAAGATATTCGACCTTGTTGTGCCGAAACGTGTATTATTAAGACCAAAGAGAAACTGGTAACGTTGTTCTCTCTCACGTTTTGCTGCAAGCTCTTTGTTTACTTTGCAGTCAAAATCATCACAACAACATACGGTGAGTGGTTCATACTCCACCAAATAATCCGATATCAACTTCATACGAACAGAGAGATTATCCTGTTTCAAAAAAGCCACATCCGCCTTCAACTAGTAGATGCGTGATTCGTTGCCAATAGAAAAACGATCACGAAGTCCTTCCCACAATTCAAACATAGTCTCCGCACATGAAATACTGCTCCGCAATTTAGGTTCGATCACATTCAAAATCCAAGCCACTGATGTATTGCATTTTTAACGCATTCTAACCCAAGTTTTCGATTGTTTTTCGAGTCTTTTCTATGATTTTAGTGTCTTTTCAGGGTTGGAATGCATTTGTAAGGAAGCTAAGGCATTAGGAGCGTGGAATGAAGCAAAAGGAGCACAAAAGAGGCTGGATCGATCGATCCAAAATCCCGAGACTTTTCAGATCGACTTGTTCTGCTTCAGATCGATCGAGCAACATTCATATCGATCGATCTAAGCTTTTTCGTCCGGAAAAAGGAAATTTTCAATTTCCTGTTTTTACTGGCTTTTGCCATTTATTTTCATCCAGAACGTTTTTAATATATATATTCGAGTTTGAGCAATTGTTTAGGCTAAGTTTTTCATACTCTTCCTACTTTACATATTTTCTGATTTTCTGTAATTTGTAAGCACCGGAGAGACGAATCTCTGACTCTGCATCTTTGAGAAGTTTTTCTGAACCCCTTTGATTATTTATTATGAGTTTTTCATCATCTTCTTTTGTTCTGATTATTTCCATGCTTGAGTAGTGTCATAGTTAGGTTTAGGATTTTCAAAAGAGTTTATGAATCATTGAATCAGACATAGATAGGGTTTATTCATCTTGTCTTCACCTATTGTTGTTCTTATTGCTTAGATTAAACTGATAACTTAATCTCTGATTTTAGGTTTAATATATTCATCAAAAGTGTTATAGGTTGCTAGATAGAACATAGGTGAGCAAATTGTCCTTAGCCAATGAAAGCTGATGTTAAGGCAATTTGTGAACATATCAAACCTGCTCGTTAATTCTTGTTTAGAATTTTAAGATCAAACGACAGTTTAGATTCTTAGATTGCTAGATAAAGTATTTGATACCACGAAAGTGGATTGGTTATACATTCATGTTTGAGTTTGAGACTGTGTTTCAACGTTTCCTGAATAATTGTCTGGTTCATGATCTCTGAATTCTTGCGAATTGCCTTAGACTTAACACTTGTTTTTAATTGATTTTACATCGTTTTTATATTGCTATTTCTTTTGCAACGCAACAAACAACTATATTACCATCTTAGCTTAGTTTCAACCATTATAATTCGTAGCGTTTCACTTGGTTCTTGTGGATTTGATCCCTATATACTACTTCGTTTGCTGTGCACTTGCAGTGATATTTTAGGGTTAAAACTTTTTGTATCAGCCACCAACATCGAATTCACCATGCCCCACAGTTTGATCTCATCATCAACACTTCTCGGTTTCTTCACCATACCATCAATAAACCCAAGTTTGTTCTTAGCTTTGAAAGCGTTTTTCATAAGCTTAGCCCACTTTTCATAGTTGTTTTCAGTTAACAACAGAGTACAAATTACCTGCCCTGGATCTGCAGAGGCATGGAGAAAAAAATCAGAGAGGATATTGATCTCTTTCACACAACCAGTCAAGGCCGAGGACTCCCTAGTCAACCCGTGAAAACCACTCCTTTCATCACCTATTGTAAAAGGAGAGATGACTCAAACACCACCAAGTAGAACAAGACAAAGCAACGTCACCAACAAACCAACGTCACCAACAAAGCTTCGTTGAAGCAACACCACCAACAAGAAAAAAAAGAAAAGAAAACAGAGCACGAGACAAGGGTTTGAAGATTCTACTGAGAATCGATTTTTGAAAAGAAAACCTAGAGCTCTGATACCATGTCAAAGTATTAGTAGAAGTTGTTTATTTCACAAGCCAGAGAGAGAGAGAGAGAGAGAGAGAGAGTTCTTGTCTTCGGTTTGTGGTTATTCGATCTGAAAGTAGAAAGAGATTTTTAATCAGTCGGAGAGTGAAGTGAATGTTCTCTAAGGATCTAGCTGGAAGATGCTGTTGATCGGAGTAGCATCAACTGGATTTCAAAATCAGAATCAGCAGAAGCAAGAATGCTAGAAGTAACAAGTTCCTTTATCTGCGGCTAAGGAATTGATAAGGAAGAAAGGTTCACGGCAAAAGCTTGAATTAGAATTAAGTGAATTCAAGTTTGTGAAGGAGCACAACAGGCAAGACAAAACTATAGGCTTTAAGTTTAAAGGATGAATCAAGTTTCATCGGGAAACGGAGGATGGAAAAAGTAGCACAAAATTTATTACTTCTAAGACTAGAAATCAGAATCAACAAGGCGATGAGGTTCAATTTTTCCTGGATTGAAGAAACATGAGCCTGAAGAATCATGGAGGGATATTCTTGAGATTTGAAGTCAAAGGAACTAGTTAGAGTGAAAGATGTGTTGTTGTTCTACGATACAAGTGGTCATTGTTTGTGAGGCTCAAGAATATAAAGATTCAGAGCTTAAAGTTAAAGCTGCTGATCAAAGGTGGTAGAAGTCGAGTGCAAGTTGTGATTGTTCGTGTCAAGCTATTTTGTACTCGAATCCTTTGTTAAAGGTCTGGTACACAAGGAATCGGTTTATGAAAAAAAAACTGCAGGGGATCGTCGCAGGTTTTTGTCTCATGGAGAAGTCTACCGAGTACACAATTGCTGAAAAAACACATATGCAGCGTTGATGAAGAATCACTCTCTTGGCTGAGAAAGTTGTAAAGCCAAACCTCTGAGAACAGATTCGGGTCAGCATGTTCAAACTCAGAAGTGAAGAGAAAGCTTTTCTCAGTTGGAAAGCTACTTCAGAAGCAAATTTTTCTTGGTGTTTCTTTAAGCAAAATATGCGAAGTTGCTGGAAATTTTCAAAAGAGATTGAAGTGTTTTAGTTCTGGTACTGCCTAAGATGTTGAATAGGATGGTATTCTGGTGGAACGTCTTGTATGACAGAAGATATATAAGATATCATTTCTACTAAGGTTATGAAATCAGAGGAGTTCTGATATATCGGTTCCTATCAAAGTCAAGAATAGTCTATCAGCTCACGAGAGTTGCAAGGAAGAATACGTGGATGTTCTTTGTGTAAAGAAAATCCTTTGTCTTGAGATTATGTGTTATTGCTGATCAATTCAACCTGACAACATGTTGCGTTTAATCTCAACAGAGCTCACTGAAACTTGAGTTTGTGAGGGAGAGGAATGAATGAAGGTGTATTTGTTCAAAGAATTGTTGTGTGCTTGATCAATATAGAAAAGGAGACAGGTTTTATGTGAAGTGGAAGATCCTTCATAAGTATGAAATTGATCTCTAGTTTGAGGAGTGTATTATTTCAAGTAATGAACTTCAAGACATGTGATTAGAGTCAAATCATCACTAAAAAGGCCTCAAGTTTGTGTACACATGATGCAACTATAAGGTATCTATGTGATAATAGTTGATGTTGTTTCTGGAAACTCACAGACTGCTAATATGGAGTGAATCAAAACCTTTCATGGAACTCATGATTCACATACAGACATTATCATAATATATTCAAGATTTAAGGTACAAAATTTAGATGTATCCTTGTTTAAATCTGCTTGGTAAAGGGATGTTTCGGCTTCAGTTTTCACAAAATGAAACGAGAAGGTTTGTTATGTTTATATATTGTTGGGGTTGGTTTTTACCCCACTGAGATCAACAAAAATTTAACTAAGTATAGAAAATGGACGAGCATGACAAGCTCAACTCATCACGAACCGAGCCCAAGAAACCTTGATGGACCAAACCCATGAAGGATTTGGAAAACCGAGCTGTTGAGCTAAAGAGCTCGGATCGGTTTGGTAACATACTATAGAGATTTATTTGGTGATGACAAACAAGATCTTTGAGTCAGCTTTCATCCAAAAGAAGTTTGAAGTCATTTGGATCATTGGTTAGAAAGTTACACCAATTATCGTGGAGATGCGTCAATCTGGTCTTGTCGTAACCGAGCCGAAATGATCGGCTCGGTAGGATCCGATATGAAGACATACCGAGCTTAAAATGGTGAAAAATAATAACTTTGAGTTAGCTTTCATTCAAAAGAAGTTTGAAGTCATTTTGATCAACGGTTAGAAAGTTACACCAATTTTAGTGGAGATACATAAATTTGGGTTCGTCGTAACCAAGCCAAAAAGATCGGCTTGGTAGGAACTGAGCTGGAGATACACCGAGCTGAAAATTGATGACAAACAAGATCTTTGAGTTAGAATTCATCCAAAAGAAGTTTGAACTCATTTAAATTAACGGTTAGAAAGTTACACCAATTATCGTGGAGATGCATCAATCTAGGCTTGTCGTAACCGAGCCAAAAAGATGGGCTCGGTAGGCCCCGAGCTGAAGACATACCGAGCTAAAATTTGGACACGAGATAGATAATTGAGTCAGCTTTCATTCAAAATAAGTTTAAAGTCATTTAAATCAACGTTTAAAAAGTTACAAGAATTATCGTGGAGATATATCAATTTGGTCAACAAATGAAGCATGCGTGGAACGAAAGCCCGACCCGGAGAGTTGGGCTCGGCTGGACCCGAACCGAAGATCTTGGTTACCCGAGCTGTAGAAGAATGCCACCCGAGCCGAATGCCATCGGAGCCGCAGAAGAATGCCACCCAAGTCGCAGAAGATTGCCACCCTAGCCACAGAAGAATGCCACCCGAGCCGTAGACACCCGAACCAAACCAATATGTTCATTTCTAAATCAAGGGGCTCGGCCCACTTTGCCGAAACAAAGGGCTTGGCCCATGAGAAGAAGAAGATAAAGACATAAAGGAAGATAACGATGAAGAAAGGAAAACGCCGAGAAAATAGGGAGTTTTTCTTATCGCAATAGAAATAGACCTAGCCGACTTAAACTTATATAAATACTCATGTACATCCTTTGAAAGGGGGATCCATAATTTTACCTAACAAACAATTGTTATTCTCTGCAACAACTTTCTAAACAGTTTTAATAAAAACACCATCTTTGGATCTCTATTTGTGCTTTCGTGGGTTTTACTCAGAAGTTTCAGATTCCTTAAAAACTCTAACCAAATTCAATTGTATGGATTTATACCCCCATAATTTGGCGCCGTCTAAGGAGACTTACCGTAAGAATGATCCAGAGATGATGACTAACGACGGACACAGAAACGCTGCCGAACCGAAGGATACTGCAGCCGATCCCCCTGGAGAAAAGGAAAACCCGACACAGGAGATCGCAACGACAACCCCGGAGCTTCTAACTCAGATGAAGTAGATGCTGGATTCACTGCTCAAGAAGATGGTAGAACAAGACAAGCTGAATAGCACGATGATGGACGAGCTAAAGGCCTTGGCGACAGCGAGTCAAACCCGAGGTCTGGCCTCATGTCTGGACCTAGCAAGACGAATCGAAAGGCACCTTAACCCAACAGCCCTCAATTTCTCGATCCCCCTTAACGTGTAGAGAACCTGTGGAAGATTGTCGCCAATCCATCAACAGTCAGCAAATCCCAACCTCCAAAACACGAGGATCAGGCAACGCACCGATGGAGGATGAATCAACCCCAATAATCAATCTAGAGGAGGAGAATCAAGTGGAGCTCAATACAGAGAATCTTCACGACCCTGAGCTCATAGCTGCTGGCCAAGCCTGAGCTGAATGACGTGGGACCGACCTGGAGAGAGAACGTGACTTGACCGAAGAAGAAGAGAACATCCTTTGGGTCCCACAAGCTCAGATCGACGAGGAGCGAAAAGCAGCAATCCGAACCCAGAAAGAGGAGATGGCCATAATACGAACATACATGGATCGAGCCGTTGCCGACATTAAAGCTATTTGGTCCCAGATGCACAGAGCGACCAGCAAAGTGCCTGAAGTAGATCAGGTACTCGCAGAAGCACTAAAGACCCCGTTTACAGCTCGGATCACCAACACGAGGATTTCCGATCTTGGAAAATGAAAGTACCAACTTACGAAGGGAAATCCGATCCAAATGAGCACATAACAGCCTTTGATATAGCAATGGGTCGAGCCAAATTCAAAGAAAGTGAGAGGGATGCCGGATAATGTCTCCTGTTCGTGGAACATCTCAAAGGACCGGCTCTTCAATGGTTTTCTAGGCTCAAGAGGAACTCCATCGATAACTTCAACCAGCTATATGCATCGTTCCTGAAGAATTAGTCCATATTTATGGACCCCAGAACCTCGGATGCCGACTTGTGGACTCTGAATCAGGGGCAGAACAAGACCCTTCAAAGTTTCATTGGAAAATTCAAGGCGGTCATGTCCAAAGTATAAGACCCCAGCGACAAAGAAATCGGGCACTCTGGTTTAATTCGAATTTCCGGAAAGAAATCGCGTTGAATGCTCCAACTACGATACAAGATTAAATGCTTTGAGCTACGGACTTCATAACGACTGAAGAAGAGATGAAAGTCTTAACAGAGAAGTACTGTAAGACAAAGCCAACGAGCCATTCCCCTCAAGCTCCGAACCTTCCAAGTAACAAGAAAAGCAACCAAGGCTCTGGATACATTCAAAATGAAGGCAGCTTCAGAGGAGCTCATAACTATCAAGTCGATGCATCTGATTATGGCCGAGGCCGAGGCCAAAGTCGATGACGAAGCTCCGGAAGCACATGACGAGAAATACAAATAATGACGAGAAGGCCTACTGTGAATACCATTATTACTATGGACACTCAACCGAGAATTGTAAGAGTCTTGGCAAAAAAATCACGGCGAAACTAATGGCGGGAGAGCTTGGCGACACTATCAGCCTCAAAGATCTCGAACGAGAAGACGAAGAAGACCAACCTGATCAGACTGTCCAAAATACATACGCGATTAATGGAGAGAGGCAAACCAACGAGGCAACACAACATGATTCCCAAAAAAGAATTAACATGATAATGGGAGGATCCCAATACTGCATAGATACGGTGTCTACAATCAAGGCGTTCTAGCGCAAGGTGGATGTTAGCACCAACAGGTCGGTGCCAGCCAATTTGCCAAATGACGTGATTTCATTCGAGCAAAGTGAAATAGTCAGCATTGACCAGCCTCATAGCGATCCTCTCGTTATCGAGCTGATCATAGGAGACCATGACATTTCCAAAGTGTTGATTGATACGGGAAGTTCTATCGATATTATTTTTTGTGAAACGTTAAGGCGTATGGAGATCAATCTATCCGAAGTTACAGAAATGCCGAAGCCACTAACAAGATTTTCAGGAGAAACAATGATGACACTTGGAACGATCATGCTACCCGTTCGAGCCGAAGGAGTAACAAAGATCGTAGAATTTTTGGTGGCAGATCATCCCGCGATATACAACGTAATCATGGGAACCCCTTGGATAAATTCTATGAGAGTTATCCCATCAATATACCATATGTGCATAAAGTTTGTGACACCGAACGGAATCAAAACCATTAGTGGAAATCAGAAGGAGTCCCAAAGTTGTGTTATTGCCGAGCATAATCTAAGGAATCCCGTAGCAGAACTTAACACGAAGAAAAAGCAGAAGAAAGTTAAGCCGATCCGGCAACCTAAGAATGAGCTATCTAACTTCAATTCGACTGAAATTTGGACACGAGATAGATGATTGAGTCAGCTTTCATCCAAAAATAATTTTGAAGTCATTTGGATCAACGTTCAGAAAGTTATATTTATCGTGGAGACGTATCAATTTGGTCAACAAATGAAGGATGCGCAGAATGGAAGCCAGACCTGAGGAGTTGGGCTCGGCTGGACCTGAACCGAAGACTTTGGTTACCTGAGCCACAGAAGACTACCACTCGAGCCGCAGAAGAATGCCACCCGAGCCACAGAAAAATGCCACCCGAGCCGAATGCCACCCGCGCCGCAGAAGAATGCCACCCTAGCCACAGAAGAATGCCACCCGAGCCGTAGACAGCCGAACCAAACCAATCTGTTCATTTCTAAATCAAGGGGCTCGGCCCACTTTGCCGAAAAAGGGCTTGGCCCATGAGAAGAAGAAGAAGATAAAGACATAAAAGAAGATAACGATGAAGAAAGAAAAAAGTCGAGAAAATAGGGAATTTTCCTTATCGCAATAGAAATAGACCAAGCCGACTTAAACTTATATAAATTCTCATGTACATCCTTTGAAAGGGGGATCCATAACTTTACCTAGCAAACACTTGTTATTCTCTGCAACAGTTTTCTAAACAGCTTTAATAAAAACACCATCTTTGGATCTCTGTTTGTGCTTTCGTGGTTTTTACTCAGAAGTTTCAGATTCCTTAAAAAGGGTAATCAAATTCAATTTTGTGGATTTATACCCCCACATATATGTTCAGTTCTGTTGTGGATCTTTATTCTGATTAGGTTGCTTTTACTCAGATTATAACTCCAATGTGATTCCGATTTGTTTGTTGATTATTTCGAATGGAAATGGCACCAAGACTTCTACGAGTTCCCAGCAACGCGCTGGTACATCTCGTGATAGCCGGAACTCTCAAACTCCACTAGATCGATAAAGAGTTACAAGAGTAGCTTTGGGTTGCAAGGAAGCTTAGAGGAAGAAGACAAGACTCTCAAGAAGAAAAAGCTTTGAGAAGAAGCCGAAGAAAAAGAGGAAAAACTTGAGAAAAATTTATGATCTTCTATCACTCTTTCTCTAGGTTTTAGCTTTCTCTCTCCTCTGGTTATTGTGTTGCTCGTTGTATCTTGAAGAAGATGATCTCAGCTACTTAACTTCCTTTGTTACCTTATCCAAACTTAACAACCTCTAATATTCAAGTGGATAAGACTTCATGGGCTTCATTTAATCACATAGCCCAGCTTCCTTTAGTGTTTGTGTGCGTGGACCATTTTGTTTCCGACTCCCAGTCGAATGTCTTAACTCAAAGTCCAACAAAACTCCACCTTTTGACTTCAGACTACGATCCGACTTCGCCGCACTTGTAACCCTAGCTCTCTCTCTATCTAGTGAAGCCGACGGCTCATTCTTCTCCACCGTCGTCTTCTCTGGTGATTCCCTCGCCTGGAATCAGATCGCCGACCACCACAGGTACTCCTCCTTCCTTGATTCTTTTCTGTTTCGAAGAACTCTTGAGACGAACCTTTCTCTGGTGATTCCTCGTTCAACCACAAAGATCTGACCAATTGCTTATGTATGCTTCAGATGTTCCGATGCCTGAAGCTTGACTCTTCCGGCGAATCTTCAAGCAAACCCTAGGTAAACCTTTTCACTTTCTGACTCATATCTAAAAACTTTACCCTCTGATTCTCTCTTCTGTTTATGAAGATACACCAACCAGCTTGTCGTTTATGTCAGATGAAGCCAAACTTCTTCAGATCATACCTCAAAGTTCTCTTTACTTCAGGTAATCTCTCTGACTTCCTGTAGCTTCTTATTTCAGATCTTGCTTCCGCTTGTGTTGAGATTTCTTCTAACATTTCTGCTGTTTACTCACAGATTCTCCCCCTGGAACAAGTGACCATTTCACTCAGTTCCTCCTCTAATCAGGTAACTCCATTTCCATCCTTCCTTTTATTTGATAAGTATCTCTGTCTCTGTTTAACCTGAGATTTACCTGCAAAACAAAACTAACTCAGCTCTTAAATGTAATGCAATATTGAGATTACTTTCCTGGAGTTACCAGAGTCGATGTCTTTCAATGGACGTTGAGAAGCTCACAACACAGTTGGAACTTCTGTCCAGGTAAGAACTTAGTTAGGAAATCTGCAGGATTGACTGTAGTGGGTATCTTGTTTAGGACCACAGTACCGTCTTCCACTAAATCCCTGATATGATGAAACTTAGTATCCACATGTTTAGTCCTCTCATGATGAATTGGATTTTTAGCTAATGCAATTGCACTTTGTGAGTCACAATTCATTATAACTTTGTCTTGTCAAAAACCCAATTCTGTGCAAATCCGTTTCAAACACAAGGCTTTCTTAGCTGCTGTTGACAGAGCCATGTACTCTGCTTCAGTGGTTGATGCATTCATATTTTAGCATCCTTAGTTTTTATAGTCATTAGACTTGCATTTTGCATATTTCTCCTCATTTTGAGTCTCATATAGAATATAACAAGTCCTAGAGTCCTAGGTTACATATTATGCATTTGCATTGTATTTTTAGTCTTTTTCAGGTACAATGAAGGCTAAGGAGTTGGAGGAACCAAATGAAGTTGGAAGAGCATGAAGGAATGTGAAGAAAACACAAGAATACAAAAAGACACAGATGCAGTCTGAAACGGCTTAAAGGTCATGTCTTTTGAAGGCCTTTCCGTGATCGGATTAATCTGACATTTGTTATAGAGATATAAAATTGAGTTATCTTTCCAATGGAAGTGGTTTCAAGTGATTCGGAGCCATATCCCAAAAGTTATCATCGATTTACTAAACACGTATCAACCAGAATTATCGATCTCAACTTATATGTCGATCCAAAATGTCTCGTTAGTTTGGATCGACCGATCTGATGCTCGATCCGCACTATTTTTTGGTTGATTTTATGTTGACTTTGACTATTTAACCTTTTGTTTTACCTAGATATTTTTCTTAGTATAAATACTCTCTTAAAAATTGTAAAAACCTAAGTTTTCTTCTCTCTAGTTGGGTTTTGAGGTCTAAACATGCTCTTACATTTTGGATCAATATCTTCATCTTTTCATGTCAATTAGTGAAGAATTCTTCATCTTTATGTTTATGTATTTTCTTTTGTTTTTCTTTATGTTTAGGAACTAGTTTTCTCATGGATCATGAGCTAGGTATATTAGGTTCATTTACGGTTGATTGATGATGCTTAGAGTTAGTTTCATGTGATTTCTAAGGTTTAAGATGTGTTTAATGCTAGATAAGATTTAGCTAATCAAAATCTTGATCATGATCATTTCATGCGCGGAAGGTGTTCGATGAAATGTCTAGAAGAATTCTAAACTTGCTTTTCATACTTAACCAATGAGAATTGATGTTTAAGGTTATTAGTTGATATTGTGGACTTGAACTTAATGATTATTCATCACTAAATTGTAATTGAAAGATTAGCTTAATTAGGTGATTAATAAAATGATTAATGTCATGAGAGTGAATTAGTCTATTGTGGGTGACCCTTGTCATTGAATTGAGCATGCTTGTTTATTCTAGCATCATAAATTAGACATTAGTCATTCCAAATCAATTTTCTTTGCCCATGATCCATGGTTTCTCTGTTGTTGGACCATGAGTTGTGCTAGATTATGATGTTTTGATAATTAGATGATGAGTATAATGGTTGATCCTTGTTAGATCTTTCACTTAGGTTGTTATTAATGCTAGTTTTGACTTGATCACTCAAAATCTAGATCTTTAGGCATTTTCACACCCGAGTTGTTTTTGTGGAAATGTTTGAACCAAACCTTTTGTGAGCTTAAGTCACATAGCTACTTGACCGTGGTTCTATGAACTCTTGTTACAAAAATGGGAGTATACTAATACTTGTCTAATTGAGATGGAATGCCTAACCGCGGATCTTGAATGTGATTAGAGAAAAGGGTTTTTACCATTGGCGTGGATTAACCTAAAGAATGAATATTCCATTGTCTAGGATAGTGCTTAATTAAACTTTTTGCATCATTGTTTGATTGTTAATCCATTCTCATGATAGTTTAGCTCAATGTCCAATCCTTTTTTTTTTTTTTACTTCTTGTGTTTTAGTTTCTTGTATTTCTTTTATTTTACACCAAACAAAAATACCAAAAATATTTGCTATAGATTAGTTTGTTTCTCGCATCTCTAGTGTACAAGTTTTAGTCCCTTGGGATCGACCCTTGAATAATACATCGGTGTACCATGCACTTGTGGTATTGTTTAAGGCTTTATAAAATATAAAGATTAAGCGTCTACTTGGATCTTTGCTACATAGTGAAGGTAAAATTATCTGCATCAAGTTTTTGACGTCGTTGCCGGGGACTAAACGATTGCCATTAGAGTTAGGAATCAAATTGAGACTATAGCCCTTTTTATTTTCTTTTGTTGCTAATCTTTTCTCTTTTTGTGATGTTGATCTCTTAGGTGTACAACTAGGAGTAAAAGAAACATGCAAGGAAGGAGGGAACAAGAGGAAGCAACCGTCAAGCTAGTTACGTTAAACGCGCCCTTGGGAACTCTCCCAAGCCTATCTTTTGTCAAGCTAGTGACACAAAACAAGCATGAATAAAGATGATCATGAACCTTCT
Organism: Pseudoturritis turrita; assembly: GCA_900406555.1. Taxonomy (NCBI): domain Eukaryota; kingdom Viridiplantae; phylum Streptophyta; class Magnoliopsida; order Brassicales; family Brassicaceae; genus Pseudoturritis; species Pseudoturritis turrita. The sequence goes on along the minus strand of OVBL01000171.1, from coordinate 742,759 downwards.
AGGCATTCTCTCCACGAGCCACCACTCCACTAGCTCCATGGTACCACTTTTCTCCATTGTAAATACCATTTTCATTTCATATTTTTCTTCTTTTGCATCTTGTCTCCTTCTTTGTATTTACTTTCTCACCGAGACAGTAAGAAGTAAGTCCGGGGGAGAGACATTGGTTGCTAATGCATATTTTAGTTGTTTTATTTTTCTTTCACTTTGAGTCTTGCATTGCATTGTGAATACTCTAAAAAAATCAAAAAATTTGAACAAAAAAAAATGTTTACAGTTTCACATGTCATCTTGCATAATAGGATTGAGTCTAAAGCATGTAGTTTGTATTCATATGCATAGGAATGATGATGAATCTACCTTGTAAAGCTCTATGTTTAGCCTTCAAATTGATGCCCTTGTGAATGATCTTATATTGCTTAAACATTCTTGAAAATTTGGAACTTCATGTTTTGATATTTCCGCTTGAAAACTCTTGATTTCGTTGATGCTTGTTTGATTTGACACCGATTCTATTTTATTGGACCTTAATTGAATATAATCTTCTCGCTTAGGGGCTTGAGATGCATTTTCATGGTTTTGATAGAAACATTCGGGTTTTCTTATCCATTTTTGCCACTCTTTACTATCTTGAATGGTCATTCTCATCTTTAGGATGGTTTCCCACCTTACCCTTAAACATTTTCTTCCATCCTTCATTGTTTGATTGAGTGAGGCCTCTTCTTTAAAATGTATACATATGCAAAATCTTGTAAGAAGGGAACGACAAATATAGTCTTCCATTAGACTAGTCTCTTGCACTTTAAGGCTAGCAAACTAGGAGGGTTTGTGATGTGTTTAGGTGGTTGGGTTTTGGTGAGAGATTGTGAGTGAAAAAAAAAACGAAAGAGGAAAAACTCTAGGGAAACGAACAAAATGTGAGTGATTCTAAGTATATGGAAAAATGCTTTAAGATTTTCTCCTCAACTTGAAAACAAGAATAGAAAAAGGCATGAAAATTATATAGGAGCAAACGAAAGGAAAAAGAGTCTTATGAAAATAAAATTCCTTAAGAGTGTAAAACGAAAAAGAATAAAAACTGTGGTTTGATTGATAAGCATGTCTTGCTAATGAGAGCATTTTGTTCACCTCAAGGAAGAAAAAGAATGTGAGACTGGGTTAGAATTTAGGATTCAAAACAAAAGGTTTGGGTAGAATGGAAGTTCTTCTTTGTATGCATCAATTGTTATATTTTTCTCTTGCTTTTGCGTGATGTTTTACATTACTTTTTTTTTAGAGTAAGTCACCAAAGATTTTGAACCATCTTTTACCACTACTTCATAAGCCTCTTTCCACCAAGCCGATTGAATTTGATTGGATGCCCTTTAGCGAGATCACACTTAAATCCCTAATTGAATGTGAAAGAATTGGTTGATATAATAGCAAGTGGAAGCTTAGTCTTGAGTCTAAAGTAAAAAAAAAAAATTGGAATTGCGATGATCACGTTGTAACACTTGATTAGAGATATGTTCATGCAATATTCTAGCATTTTCTAAAGACATCACAATGAAAGCTTCACTAGTTCTTTTGGATTTTAGTTCCCATTTTCAAACCTCTTCTTCGGATTATTCTTTCTTGTTTGCTTGAGGACAAGCAAAGAGCAAGTCCAGGAGATTTGATGCATTCATATTTTAGCATCCTTAGCATACATTTTCCTTAGCTTTTATAGTCATTAGACTTGTATTTTGCATATTTCTCCTTATTTTGAGTCTCATATAGAATATAACAAGTCCTAGAGTCCTAAGCTTCATATTATGCATTTGCATTGCATTTTTAGTCTTTTTAGGTACAATGAAGTCTAAGGAGTTGGAGGAACCAAATGAAGTTGGAAGAGCATGAAGGAGAGTGAAGAAAACATAAGAATACAAAAAGACACAGATGCAGTCTGAAGCGGCTTAAAGATCATGTCTTTTGAAGGCCTTCCCGTACTTGGATTAATCTGAAATTTGGTGGAGAGATATAAAATTGAGTTAGCTTTCCAATGGAAGTAGTTTTAAATCATTCGGAGCCATATCCCGAAAGTTATCATCGATTTACTGGATACATATCAACCAGAACGATCGATCTCGATTATATGATCGATCCAAAATGTCTCGTTAGTTTGGATTGATCGATCCTCTGATGCTCTATCTGCACTATTTTTTGTTGACTTTAACTCTTTAACCTTTTGTTTTACCTAGATATTTTTTTTAGTATAAATACTCTCTTAAACATTGTAAAAACCTAAGTTTTCTTCTCTCTAGTTGGGTTTTGAGGTCTAAACATGTTCTTACATTTTGGATCAAGATCTTCAACTTATCATGCCAATTAGTGAAGAATTCTTCACCTCTATCCCTTATCTTTATGTTTATGTATTTTCTTTTGTTTTTCTTTATGTTTAGGAACTAGTTTTCTCATGGATTATGAGCTAAGTATATTAGGTTAATTTATGGTTGATTGACGATGCTTAAAGTTAGTTTCATGTGATTTCTAAGGTTTAATATGTGTTTAATGCTAGATTAGATTTAGCTAATCAAAATCTTGATCATGATCATTTCATGCGCGGAAGGTATTCAATGAAATGTCTAGAAGAATTCTAAACTTAACCAATGAGAATTGATGTTTAAGGTGATTAGTTGATATTGTGAACTTGAACTTAATGATTATTGATCACTAAATTGCAATTGAAAAATTAACATAATTAGGTGATTAATAAATGGATTAATGTCATGAGAGTGAATTAGTCTATTGTGAGTGATCCTTGTCATGGAATTGAGCATGCTTGTTTGTTTTAGCATCATTAATTAGTCATTAGTCATTCCAAATCAATTATCTTTGCCCATGATCCATGGTTTCTCTTTGTTGGACCATGAGTTGTGCTAGATTATGATATTTTGATAATTAGATGATGAGTATAATGGTTGATCCTTGTTAGATCTTTCACTTAGGTTGTTCTTAATGCTAGTTTTGAATTGATCACTCAAAATCTAGATCTTCAGGCATTTTCACACCTGAGAGGTGTTTGTGGAAATGTTTGAACCAAACTTTTTGTGAGCTTGAGTCACATAGCTACTTGACCGTGGTTCTATGAACTCTTGTGACAAAAATGGGAGTATATTAATGCTTGTCTAATCATTGAGATGGAATGCCTAACCGCGGATCTTGAATGTGATTAGAGAAATGGTTTTTTTACCATAGGCGTGGATTAACCTAAAGAATGAAAATTCCATTGTCTAGGATAGTGCTTAATTAAACATTTTGCATCATTGTTTGATTGTCAATCCATTCTCATGATAATTTAGCTCAATGTCCAATCCTTTTTCTTTGTTTTACTTCTTGCAGTTTAGTTTCTTGTATTTCTTTTATTTTAAACCAAATAAAAACACCAAAAATATTTGCTATAGATTAGTTTGTTTCTCCCATCTCTAATGTGCAAGCTTTATTCCCTTGGGATCGACCCTTAAATACTACCTTGGTGTACCATGCACTTGTGGTTTTGTTTAAGGCTTTATAAATGTAAAACTTAAGCGTCTAATTAGATCTTCGCTATATAATGAAGGTAAAATTATCCGCATCAGTGCTTGAGAGAGAAAATCCACCTCTTAAACCTGATTTCCATGAAACCTCTTAAATGTGTGACATGATATAGATCTTCTTTTGTCTAATTCTGCAGCATAATATGAATCTGAAAAACCTTCAATTCTGATTTCTGAATTTTTCTTGAATGTTAAACACTTATGAAGTGTGCCCTTAACATACCTTAACACCCATTTAACTGCTTTCCAGTGTTCTCTACTGGGAGATGACAAAAACCTACTATTTAACACAACTGCATAGGCTAAATTTGGTCTTGATTCAATCATAGCATTCATTAGGCTTCCCACAGCACTGGCATATGGAATCCTTTCCATATGTTCTGCTTCTTCAGCCTTCTCATCCTCATATAGACTTCTAAGCTTTATCTGAGATATAGTAGGTGTTACTACTGGATTAGCATCTATCATACCAAAAGATCTTAAAACTTTTTCTATGTATTTTTCCTCTGATAGTATAAGAAACCCTTTTTCTTTATCACGTATGATATCCATTCCTAAGATTCTAGATGCCTTTCCCAAAATATTTCATCTCAAACTCTCTGTTTAAACTGTCCTTCAGCCCTTTAATCACAGTCACATTGCCTGATGCAATCAACATGTCATCCACATACATCAATAGGTAGACAGCTTTATCTGTTTCAACATCCCTCATGTAGACACATGGATCCAATTCACTTCTGTGAAACTTCTGAGTTTTCATGAACCCATCAAATCTTTGGTTCCACATTCTAGGTGACTGTTTTAGACCATATAGGGATTTCTTAAGTAGACAAACTTTGTTCTCATCTCCCTCCTTGATGCCTTCTGGTTGATTCATGAAGATCATTTCTTCTAGGTTTCCATGTAGAAATGCTATTTTTACATCCATCTGCTCAAGCTCATAGTCATGATTAACCACCAGTGACAACATGAGTCTTATAGAGCAATGTTTCATAACTGGAGAAAATATTTCATTGTAATATATTCCTTCAGTCTGTGAAAACCCTTTGTCCACCAACCTGGCCTTGTACCTCTTTTCTTCAACACCAGGTATTTCCTGATTTAAGTCTGAACACCCACTTGCAGTCTACAACTTTTGATCCTTAGGCCTTTCTACTTATCGAAAAGTTTGTGGTGGTATATTTTGATGACATCTTGATTTTCAGCTCTAATCTAGAAGACCACCTACGACATCTTGAAGAAGTGCTTAAAGTTCTACGTAATGAACAGTTTTATGTTGCAAGAAAAAAATGTGATTTTGGAGTTGAAAAAGTTTTATTTCTTGGATATATCGTTTTTCTAAAGGGCTTGGGGTTGACCAAGCAAAGGTAGAAGCTATCAAGTTTTGGCCTACTCCAAAATCTATCACAGAAGTACGGAGTTTCCATGGTCTTGCGTCCTTCTATAGATGTTTTGTTCAAAATTTCAGTAGCATTCTCGCACCAATCACTAATTGTATGCGAGAAAACAAGTTCATTTGGACTACCGAAGCTGAAACTGCATTCCAATTAATCAAAGAAAAAATAATTTCAGCCCCGATACTTGTACTTCCAAAATTTTCAAGCCCCTTTGAACTCCATTGTGATGCATCTAAAGTCTGTATTGGTGATGTGCTCAGTCAAAGTGGAAGACTTGTGGCTTATTACAATGAGAAACTCTCCGGTGCAAGATCACGTTATAACACCTACGATGTTGAGTTTTATGCAATTATTCAAGCTGTCAAGCATTGGCGTCACTATCTTTTTCACAAAGAGTTTGTTTTATACACTGACCATGACGCTCTTAAGTATCTTACCATCCAAGAAAAAATATCAGCTAGACATGCTTCATGGATTTCTTATTTACAACAATTCACGTTTGTTATCAAGCACCAATCGGGAATTTCTAATCGAGTCGTCGATGCTTTGAGCCGTCGTCATTCATTACTTTTGACACTCCACATCAGTGTGTCAGGCTTTGCTACTCTTCCTGATTTGTATTCTACAGATCCTTTTTCTCCAAAGTTAACGAGGAAGTTCAAGAGGGTTTACACAATGTTTATGTCTTACATGATGGATTCATCTTTCGTGAAAATCGTTTGTGCGTTCTGGATTGCAGTCTATGCCTTAAGATTATTCAAGAACTTCACAATGAAGGTCATGTTGGACGCGATCGTACTCTACAATTGGTCACCCAAGGATATTTTGGCCAAGCCTACGGTGCGATGTCGAGCGTTTTGTGGAGCGTTGTGTAATATTCCAAACCTCTAAAGGTCAAGCTTATAATGCCGGTTTGTACCTTCCTCTCCCGATCCCTACTCAACTGTGGATTGATATTAGTATTGATTTCGTCTTAAGACTTCCGCGCACTCAACGCGGCAATGATTATATTTTTATGGTGGTCGACAGATTTTCAAAAATGGCTCATTTTATTGCATGCAAATGCACCACTGATGCTCTTCAGGTTGCACGCATTTTCTTTAAGGATATTTATCGATTACATGGATTGCCATCTTCGATCATTTTGGATCATGATACACGGTTTATCAGCCATTTTGGCGTACTTTGTGGAAACTGTTTCGAACTAGTTTGGATATGAGTTTGGCATACCATCCGTAAACCGACGGCCAAACGGAAGTGACAAATAGGTCTTTGGGAAATTTATTACGGTGCCTTGTCGGTGACAATATCAAAACTTGGGATACACTTCTTTGCAAGGCGGAGTTTTCTCATAGTCATGCTATTAACCGCAGTTCGGGTTTAGTCCATTTCATATTGTCTATGGGATACAACCTCGCTGTCCTCTGGATCATATTACTCTACCAGACCACACTCATCTTCATGGGAGAGCTTCTAACTTTGTTGAGGAGACACAACGAATTCACCAATTAGCAAAGACCAACCTTGAAGCTTCTTCTAGCAAGTACAAAGCCTCTATTGATCGGCATCGTCGTGCATCCGAGTTTTAAGTTGGTGACAAAGTGATGCAGCGTATAATTAATATAATTATTAATAGGGTAATTATATATTATTTCTATTTTATGTATTTTGATATATTTTCTATTTTAATTAGTATTAGGCTTTTCTAGAGTTTTATGGTTTTCGTAGGCTTTGTATTTCAGGAAGTTGTTGAATTTATAAAAGAAGAGCTTTTGCTTTTGAGGGAGATTATTCTCTATCCCTTGTGTTCGGTAGATCTTGAGAGATCTCAACGAATTCAAGAAGTAGGTCCCAAATGAGGATTCCCTTTAATCCTTTGTTTGAGCTAGCAGATCCCAATCGATTTCTTTGCTTCCGCTCTATCAGTTGGTATCAGAGCTGTGTCTCTTTGATTTCTTAATCAGAGACCGATTCTGGATGTCCTGTTGAGTGGCAACATCTATCCTTTCGAGGACGAAAGTCCTTTTGTCGAGAGAGAAGATCATGAGATCTACATAGGGATCTATGGCGATCCCATCTACGACATATATGAAGACGATGTCCAAGTTTTCGACTTTGTCTTCGAAGAAGAGGTTTCTGGGAATCTGATTCGTGCAAAAACGGGGCCAAATCAGATTCATGCAAAAATTGGGGGAAATCATATCCGTGCAGATTTCGTGCAGAATTCGGTCTGTGCAAAATTCGTGCAGATTCAGGTTTCTGAAAAATCCCTGCATAATCGGATTCATGCAAAATCCGGGGATAATCGGATTCGTGCAGATCTAGTGCATATCCAAATTCTGCCAAAGAAGTATGAAGTTGAAGATGGATTTAAGAAGTCCTATTTGATGCCAAGAACGCGATTGAAGATTCGAGGACGAATCTTTCTTGGGCGGCGAGACCTGATGCAGCATATAATTAATATAATTATTAATAGGGTAATTATGTATTATTTCTATTTTATGTATTTTGATATATTTCCTATTTTAGTTAGTATTAGGTTTTTCTAGAGTTTTATGGTTTTCTTAGGCTTTGTCTTTCAGGAAGTTGTTGAATTTATAAAAGAAGAGTTTTTGCTTTTGAGGGAGATTATTCTCTATCCCTTGTGTTCGGTAGATCTTGAGAGATCTCAACGAATTCAAGAAGCAGGTCCCAAGCGAGGATTCCCTTTAATTTCTTGTTTGAGGTGGCAGGTCCCAATCGATTTCTTTGAATTCATTGGTTGAGTTGTTTATCGTTGCTTCCGCTCTATCACAAAGTGTGTGTTATATTGACCAAGGATAGATTCCCTCTACATGAATATAATAAATTAAAGGCTCGTAAGATCGGACCGGTGGAAATTATAGCAAAAATCAACTCCAATGCCTATCATCTGCAACTACCAGCCCATCTCCGCACATCCGATGTTTTTAATGTGAAGCACATTTTTCCGTACTATGAACCAGAAGTGCAGCCAGATTCGTGGTCGAATCTTCTCTTACCCGGAGAGACTGATGCAGCTTGAGGCCTTGTTTGCCCAACAAGTTTCAACCTTCTTGCCTTTTCTATAGCGATAATATTTCAGTAGTTTTCCTTTATTTTAACTTCCTTTGTTTGGATTTTTCCTTCTTACTCTTAATTCTCTTTTTTATCTAATTGTTCGTATCTATTTAAAGAGACTCATATACTCTGTTTTCATTCACGCTTTTGATAATTAATAATATTGAGAGAGTTTTCTTCTCAAACTATTCCTTGAATTCAGTATTCTTTGTGAATCAACGTCTTCGAGAAGACTACTTCCCGGGCATTCGAAGAATCAACGGGTGAGTTAGTTCCTACCATCGTTTCCGCTAGATTAGCTTCTTTCCTTCAACGGAAGGAATCTAAGTGGGGATCTTGTATCCCCCCCCCCCCCCCCCCCCGCGACCTGGTTTTAAGGCTAAATTCAAACCAAATTGTTGTTTTGTGAGACATTCCAATTGGCAAATAGGTTATTTATTCTTATAGTGGCAACTTTATTCTGATTTATTGTTTGTTTCTGGCCACATTTGTATCCAAATCATTGATTTAATTTAGGGTGAGTCACTATAATAACCTTCAAATATACCAAGATGACAAAATTGAACCCCATTTTTATAAAACTACTAGACTAGTTTTCGTGTCCATTATAATCTTATAAGCCTTTGTTAGAAAAAACGTATTTACAAAACTGACATTACTATTTTTTCCACATTAGCAGAAATTGTATTTAATTACGAAAAAAGCCATTTAATTACGGAGGGTGCCACCGAAATTTTCGGATCACAACAAGTCTCGCGATAAGTCTACCGTTCCAATGGTGACAGACTTGTGTAAAAATGGTAGACTTATTTAAGGATGGTGGATTTGCTTAGATGAGTGCATATTTGTTTCGCATATTTTTTTTTTTAGAGTAGACTTATTTTTTGAGTAGATTTATTTTCCGATTGGCAATGGCAGATTCTTTTGGCAGATTTGTTAGTAATGACGACAAATTTGTCGGATATTAGCAGAGTTATTGAGTTTATTGGTAGCAGATTTAATAAATTTTCGCAGATGTTTTACTATTGGCGGTATACTAATACAAACTTATTTATTACTAAACTAGTCTTGTAGTGACAACAGATTTAAATTCAGCGATAGCAACAAGTCTCACGATAAGTCTACCGTTCCAATGGTGACAAACTTATGTAAAAATGGTAGACTTATTTAAGGATAGTAGATTTTCTTAGTTGAGTGCAAATTTGTTTCGCATATATTTTTTTTTTTTACAGTAGACTTATTTTTTTGAGTAGATTTATTTTCTGATTGGCAATGGCAGATTTTTTTGGCAGACTTGTTAGTAATAACGATAGATTTATCGGATATTGGTAGAGTTATTGAGTTTATTGGTAGCAGATTTAATAAATCATCGCAGACTTTTTACTATTGGCGGTATACTAATACAAACTTATTTATTACTAGACTATTCTTGTAGTGACAACAGATTTAAATTCAGCGATAGCAGATTTTTATTGTCACGGTATATTTATTCATGATGGTAGGCAGAGTTATGTCTTTTTTGACAGCATACTTATTTACTAGAATAACCTTTTTGGCAGACTTATGTATTTGTCTTGTGGCAGCTTTTACATGGCATATTTGTGAAATTCCAGTTTTGCCCCGGAAAAAACCAAGGTTCATAAATAAGTCTGTCGCATCAATACCAATATTTTTGCGACAATAATGACATGAATGTGCTTTAACATATCAAATTTTTTGTAAGATATAATCATCGACTACACCATGTATTTGAACTCCATGACGAAATTTTGTAACTACAGAGCTTGTTGAAATGACGAATACTCATCGACTCAACAATATACAAATTAATGTTTGCGATGGAGACAAACGATTAAGCTCATCGCTTACATTATTTTTTTCAATACTTAGTAAAATTGTCAGATAAATCAACACTTAGCCAAAATTTGAGTGAACGATAAATATAGGATTGATGACAGAATAGATCTTAAGGGACATATAGATAGTTATATAGCGATAAAAATGGGACAACATTGTACTTTTCATCTTCACTACGCTTTTACATACCAAAGTCTATTTTTAAATGATGACTTTATGGACAACATTTGTTGGGGTCAGTTTTCACCTCGTCGAGATCAACTGCTGATAAGACTAAGTATGGAAGAAGCAGGAGACGAGCCAACATCTTGGCTAGGCAGCAAGGAGAAAGGAGACGAGCCAACATCTTGGCTCGGCAGCATGGAGAAACGATGACGAGCCAACGTCTTGGCTAGGCAGTGGAAGAAGCAGGAAACGAGCCAACATCTTGGCTAGACAGTAAGGAGAAAGGAAACGAGCCAACATCTTGGCTAGACAGCAAGGAGAAAGGAGTGACGAGCCAACATCTTGGCTCGGCAGCGTGAAGAAACGATGACGAGCCAACGTCTTGGCTAGGCAATGAAGAAAAAAGGAGACGAGCCAACATCTTGGCTCGGCAGCATGGAGAAACGATGACGAGCCAACGTCTTGGTTAGGCAGTGGAAGAAGCAGGAGACGAGCCAACATCTTGGCTAGGCAGCAAGGAGAAAGGAGACGAGCCAACATCTTGGCTCGACAGCGTGAAGAAACGATGACGAGCCAACGTCTTGGCTAGGCAGTGGAAGAAGAAGGAGAAGAGCCAACATCCTGGCTAGGCAGCAAGAGGAAAGGAGACGAGCCAACATCTTGGCTAGGCAGCAAGAGGAAAGGAGACGAGCCAACATCTTGGCTAGGCAGCAAGGAGAAACAAGTGACGGGCCAACATGTTGGCAAACCAACAAACGGTGACGAGCCAACATGTTGGCAAACCGACAAACGGTGATGAGCCAACATGTTAACAAACCAACTTCCTAGCTCGGCATCAAGGGAAGTCAGGCAACGAGCCAACTACCTGGCTCGGAATTAGGAGAAGCAGGCGAGACAAACGACGAGCCAGCTCACCGATGACCAGGCGAAGCAACGAGCCCAATATTTTATTGGGCCGCGGCAACGAGCCATAAGAGATTGGTAGGCCGAGATGACAAGCCTAAGAAAGAAGCCCACATCCGAGCCAGAGAAAGGAAGTTTTCCAAATACCTTTAGGAAACAGGCCTAGCCGACTTATTCTGGTATAAATAAGACGTGTACCCCTTTGAAAAAGTGATCCGAAAATTAACCTAGCTAAACACTTATTACTTTACAAACAGCTTTCAAAACAGCTTGAATAAAATCTTCATCTTTGGATCTCTGTTCTTGGTTTCTTTACATAGAAGTTTGTCGAATCCCTAAAATTCCCTTACAAGTTTTGGTTGTGCGAGTTTCGACTCCTACAATTTGGCGCCGTCTTAGGGGAATTCTCAAGCTTTCTGACACCTAAGAACCACCGAATACGAGATCTGAAGCGATGACTACCGACGGAGACCGAAGCGGCGATGATGTAAGCAACACTGGCATCGATCTTCCTGGAACAAGGACCAATCCGCCACCGGCAAACACGAAAGGAACGTCTAAAACGCTGACAGAATTTAAAAAATATGATGACCACGTTGCTGAAGAAGGCCGAGGAGCAGGATAAGCTGAATAGCTCACTGACGGAGAAAATTGAGACACTGGCAACGGAGAGCCGAGCCAGAAACATACGATCCAGAGGAATTGGTTCGACTACGAACCCGCCTGTTAGCGGAATAACCAGACGGCTCGGTTTAAACCCAACATCCTTGGATTTTTCAACACCACGTGACGCACCGAGGACTCTGGGAGGATTGCCACCACCATATCCCATCAACGAGCACACACCCACGGCAACCAGATCAAGTATCACTGTTGGGGTCAGTTTTCACCCCATCAAGATCAACTGCTGAAAATACTAAGTATGGAGAAAAAGCCTAGGCAAAGAGCCAAACATTAGAAGACGAGCCAACATCTTGGCTCGGCAACAAGGGAAGGAGAAAATGAGCCAAACTTGGCTCGGCGACAAAGGAAAGTAGGCGACGAGCCAACAACCCTATTGGCTCGGCAGCAGGGAAAAATGGCGACGAGCCAACATCTTGGCTCGGCAACAAGGGAAGGAGAAGACGAGCCAAACTTGGCTCGACGACAAAGGAAAGTAAGCGACGAGCCAAACTTGGCTCGGCAACAAGGGAAGGAGAAGACGAGCCAAACTTGGCTCGGCGACAAAGGAAAGTAAGCGACGAGCCAAACTTGGCTCGGCAACAAGGGAAGGAGAAGACGAGCCAAACTTGGCTCGGTGACAAAGGAAAGTAAGCGACGAGCCAAACTTGGCTCGGCAACAAGGGAAGGAGAAGATGAGCCAAACTTGGCTCGGCGACAAAGGAAAGTAAGCGACGAGCTAAACTTGGCTCGGCAGTAGGAAGTGAATGACGAGCCAACGTTTGGATAGGCGATGATCCAACGTTTGGCTAGGCGACGAGCCAACGTTTGGCTAGGCATGAAGAAGTGAGTGACGAGCCAATGTTTGGCTAGGCGATGAGCCAACTTTTGGCTAGGCATCAGGAAGAAGGAGTGGCGAGCCAACGTTTGGCTAGGCATGAAGAAGTGAGTGACGAGCCAACGTTTGGCTAGGCGACGAGCCAACTTTTGGCTAGGCATCAGGAAGGAGTGGCGAGCCAACGTTTGGCTAGGCATGAAGAAGTGAGTGACGAGCCAACGTTGGCTCGTCATCGCTTCTCCTTGCTTCCGAGCCAAGTGTTGGCTCGTCACTTAGCCAAACATTGGCTCGTCACTCACTTCTTCTTTCCTAGCCAAACGTTGGCTCGTCGCCTAGCCAAACATTGGCTCGTCGCCTAGCCAAACGTTGGCTCGTCGCCTAGCCAAACGTTGGCTCGTCGCCTAGCCAAACGTTGGCTCGTCGCCTAGCCAAACGTTGGCTCGTCACTCACTTCTTCATGCCTAGCCAAACATTGGCTCGTCACTCCTTCCTCCTGATGCCTAGCCAAAAGTTGGCTCGTCGCCTAGCCAACGTTGGTCGTCACTCACTTCTTCATGCCTAGCCAAACGTTGGCTAGGCGACGAGCCAACTTTTGGCTAAGCCTCAGGAGGAAGGAGTGACGAGCCAACGTTTGGCTAGGCATGAAGAAGTGAGTGACGAGCCAACGTTTGGCTAGGCGACGAGCCAACGTTTGGCTAGGCGACGAGCCAACATTTGGCTAGGCGACGAGCCAACGTTTGGCTAGGCAAGAAGAAGTGAGTGACGAGCCAATGTTTGGCTAAGTGACGAGCCAATGGCTCGGAAGCAAGGAGAAGCGATGACGAGGCAACGTGTTGGCAAACCAACAAACGGTGACGAGCCAACATGTTGGCAAACCAACAAACGGTAACGAGCCAACATGTTGGCAAACCAACAAACGGTGACGAGCCAACATGTTGGCGAACCAACATACGATGACGAGATAACATGCTGGCAAACCAATGACGAGCCAACATGTTGGCAAACCAACTTTCTGGCTCGGCATTGGGAGAAGCAGACGACAAGTCAACTCCCTGGCTCAGCAATGGGAGAAGCAGGTGAGACAAGCGACGAGCCAGCTCACCGATGACCCAGTAAAGCAACCAGCCCAATATCTTATTGGGCCGAGGCAACGAGCCACAAGAGTTTGGTGGGCCAAGATAGCGAGTCCAAGAAAGTAGCCCACATCCGAACCAGAGAAGAAATCCCGAAAAATAAGGAAGTTTTCCTTTATCCTTTAGGAAAAGGCATAGCCGACTTATTATTGTATAAATAAACATGTACCCCTTCGCAAAAGGGGATCCAAAAATTAACCTAGCTAAACACTTATTACTTTACAAACAGCTTTCAAAACAGCTTGAATAAAATCTTCATCTTTGGATCTCTGTTCTTGGTTTCTTTACATAGAAGTTTGTCGAATCCCTAAATTCTCCTTACAAGTTTTGGTTGTGCGAGTTTTGACTCCCACAATTTGGCGCCATCTGAGGGGCTACTTCAAACCTTCTGACACCTAGGAACCGCCAAAGACGAGATACGAAGCGATGACTACTGACGGAGACCAAAGCGGCGATGACGCAAGCAACACCGGCATCGATCTTCCTGGAACGAGGACCAACCCGCCGCCAGCAAATTTGGAAGGAACGTCCGAAATGCTGACAGAGTTGAAAAATATGATGACCACGTTGCTGAAGAGGGCCGAGGAGCAGGAAAAGCTGAATAGCTCGCTGACAGAGAGGATTGAGACACTGGCAACGGAGAGCTGAGCCAGAAACATACGATCCAGAGGAATTAGTTCGACTACGAACCCACCTGTTAGCGGAATAACCAGACGGCTCGGCTTAAACCCAACATCCCTGGATTTTTCAACCCCACGTGACGTACCAAGGACGTTGGGAGGATTGCCACCACCATATCCCATCAACGAACAAACACCCGCGGCAACAAGATCAAGTATCACCGAGCCACCTCGACTGGTCCGCCGAGCAAGAGAAGCCAGCGGTGGGTGCGACCAACGCATCAACGATGGTTCGCCTGCAACAATCGTCCTTGACAAAGAGGGGCACTTGGAAGGAGATCACAATACGAAGAATCCCGCTGACGAAGGGTTTGCACCAACACTGACGGAAGCCCGAGCCAGCGAAGGCGACGTCAATCTGAACCAAACCAGGGGCTTAGCAGAAGAGGAAGAAAATCTCTTGTGGGTACGACAGGCACAATTCACGGACGAGCCAAGAACAACGAGCCGAGCCCAGAGAGAAGAGTTGGACGAAATCCGAGCCTCCTTGATTCGAGCCACTGCTGAGATGAAAGCCGTCCGATCCCAGGTGCACAAGGCAACTAGTAAAGTCCCGGAGATTGACCGCGTACTGGAGGAAGCGCACAACACACTGTTCACAGCCCGAAGTACTAAGGCAAGGATCTCCGACCCAGGAAAGATCAAAGTCCTAGTCTATGAAGGGACAACCGACCCAAAAGAACACATAACGGCGTTTATCATAGCAATGGGCCGAGCCAATTTCAGAGAAAAGGAGAGAGATGCCTTTTTCTGCCTCATATTTGTGGAGCATCTGAAGGGTGCAGCCCTCCAATGGTTTTCAAGATTAGAGCGGAACTCCATTGATGATTTCCAGCAGCTGTCTGCCGCCTTCTTGAAGCACTACTCTATGTTTATGGATCGAGGAGCCTCAGATGCCGACCTATGGACATTGACTCAAGGGCCTATGGAGACATTACGAAGCTTCATAGGAAGATTCAAAGCAGTGATGTCAAAAGTCGAAGACGTAAGTGACAAGGCCGCTGTGCTCGCTTTGAAAAGGGCTATGTGGTACGAATCCGAATTCCGAAAAGAGATTGCTCTGAACACACCACTATCAATTCAGGATGCACTGCACCGAGAATCGGATTTCATAGTCAACGAAGAAGAGATGAAGGTTTTGTCTCAAAAATATGGAGTCACCAAGGCGACGAACCGTTCCTTCCAAATTCCGAGCCAACCGCCTCATAAGAAGAGTATTCAAGGAAACGGATATGTACACCATGAGAAACCCAATTTTGGAGGAGCCCACAACTACCAGGTGGGAACGAGCCGAGGCAAAACACCATGGAACACTTCGACACGAAGTCAAAGTTCGTACGACAAAAAAGCTTACTGCGAATATCATCACATGCACGGTCATTCAACTGCCAACTGCCGAACCTTGGGAATGAAGCTTGCGGCGAAGCTGGTAGCCGGAGAGCTTGGTAACGCAGTCAGCCTGAAGGACTTTGAGCAAGAGGGTGAAAAAGATCAGCCGAACCAGACAAATCAAAATGATGATAACCCCAAGCGAGGAAGGCGAGATGACGAGGCGACACAGTCAGGTTCTCGAAGAAGAATAAATATGATAATGGGTGGATCACAATACTGTTCGGACACGGTGTCCTCTATCAAAGCTTTCCAGCGGTGAGCCGATGCGAGTGTCAACTGGTCAGCACCTTCCAAACTTCCCAACGATGTCATCTCTTTCGAAGAAAGGGAAACCCCCGGCATCGACCGACAACATAATGACCCCCTCGTGATAGAATTGATCGTTGATGATTGCGACGTCGCCCGAGTTCTGATAGACACAGGAAGCTCCATAGATGTGATCTTCCGGGAGACTCTCAGAAGGATGAACATAGACCTAGACAAAATCACAGCCGCACCGAAGCCGTTGACTGGATTCTCGGGAGAAACGACCATGACCCTTAGAACAATAAAACTTCCTGTCCGAGCAGAACAGGTAACCAAGATAGTGGAGTTTTTGGTTGCAGATCATCCTGCGATCTATAATGTGATTATGGGTACACCCTGGATAAACTCAATGCGAGCCGTACCATCGACCTATCATATCTGCATCAAATTTCCGACCCCTGGGGGAGTCAAAACAATTTGGGGAAACCAAAAAGAGTCCCGCATTTATTTCCTAGCCGAGCATAAACTCAGGAACCCCGTCACAGAAGCCACCACTAAGAGAAAGAAGATGAAGACCGACAGAGAGCCCGAAAAGGAGTTGGCAAAACTCTTATAGCAATTACAGATCACGGAGGATCGTGAGAGGAAAGTAAACCAACTTGCGACCCCGCCGTCTCGGTGAACATCGATGACAGTCACCCGGAACGCTGTGTCGAAATAGGAGCCGAGCTGAAAGACCCGATAAAGGAAGAGATGATTTCTTTCCTTCGAAAGAACATAAACACCTTCGCGTGGGAGGCAGAAGACATGCCCGGCATCAGCATTGACGTGACTTGCCACGAGCTACACGTGGATCCAACCTTTAAACCAGTCAAACAGAAAAGGCGAAAACTTGGTCTGGACAGGGCGCAAGTAGTGAATGACGAGGTGGAAAGATTACTACGCATTAGATCAATAGTCGAAGCAAAGTACCCAGACTGGCTCGCTAAACCTGTGGTGGTTAAGAAGAAAAATGGGAAATGGCGTGTATGCGTGGACTTCACCGACCTGAACAAAGCCTGCCCAAAAGATAGCTTTCCACTACAACATATTGATCGACTGGTGGAAGCAACAGCAGGCAACAAACTCCTTTCATTTATGGATGCTTTCTCCGGATACAACCAAATCCTAATGAACCTAGACGATCAAGAGAAGATGGCGTTCATCACAGACCGCGGGATATATTGCTACAAAGTGATGCCGTTCGGCCTCAAAAACACCGGAGCAACTTACCAGCGATTAGTGAACCGAATGTTCGCGGGCCAACTGGGGAAGACGATGGAAGTATACATAGATGACATGCTGGTGAAGTCTTTAGAGGAGAAGGATCACGTAGCTCACCTAGAAGAATGTTTCAAGCAACTGAATCTACATAACATGAAGCTGAATCCAACCAAGTACAGATTTGCAGTCACGTCTGGAGAATACCTTGGATATCTGGTCACCCACCGTGGAATTGAAGCCAACCCGAAGCAGATTGATGCGCTCACACAGATGGTGTCACCAAAGACAAAGCGCGAAGTCCAAAGGCTAACAGGACGGGTAGCCGCATTGAATCGCTTCATCTCTCAATCAACTGATAAGTGTCTACCTTTCTACGGTACCCACAGATGGAGAAGCTGGCATTGTCTGTGATAATGTCCGCTCGAAAGTTGAGACCATACTTCCAGTCACATTTGATTGTGGTTTTGACTACCTTCCCACTACGATCCGTCTTGCATAGCCCTAGCCAGTCTGGGAGATTAGCAAAGTGGGCAATAGAGCTGAGCGAATATGACATCGAGTATCGAAGCAAAACCTGCGCAAAGTCTCAAGTCCTAGCCGACTTTCTGATAGAACTACCAGAAGAAGTGATAGAAGAGCCGGCTCCGAGCACGATATGGAGGCTTCGCGCGGATGGATCATCATCAAAACAAGGATCCGGAGTGGGAATACGGTTAACCTCTCCAACAGGCGAAATCCTCGAACAGTCATTCCACCTGGGTTTCCGCGCATCCAATAACGAAGCAGAATACGAAGCTTTGATTGCTAGAATGAGACTTGCTCTTGGACTCAAGGTTTCGCACATCCAAGCCTACTGCGATTCACAGCTGGTGGTCAACCAGGTCAGCGGCGAGTACACTGCCAGAGACGACCGAATGGAAGCCTATCTAAAGATTGTCAAATAACTGGCTGCACAGTTCAAAGAGTTCACATTAACACGGATACCACGCGGGGAAAACACTTCGGCAGACGCGCTAGCAGCACTCGCATCCACCTCCGATCCGGATTTGAAAAGGATAATCCCAGTGGAATTCATCAAAAACCCAAGTATCAACCTCTCTGACACCGTGAATGCGGTCACTCACTCCCAAACAGCCACTCAAGCCGAAGGTGTATCTGGACCAAATCTTGCAGAAAAGGATAGCACCGACACCACCACTCTAAATGACCGGAACATGACACCATCGGTGGAGGACAAGGCAATTGAGATAGAGGAGGAACCTGAAACAGAGCCTCTGACAGAAGATGAAGCAGTGGAGATGGAGGAAGACCCACGACAAATAGAAACGGACTATGGATGCGACAAAGAATGGTTAGGAGCAATCCGAGTATATATCATGGACGGCGAGGCACCATCAGATAAGTGGGCTGCCAGAAAACTCAGAGCTCAAGCTGCTCGACATGTTCTCTTAGATGGAAACGTCTTCAAGTGGAGATTCTCAGGACCACTGATGGCTTGCGTGGAAGGCACTGAATCAAGAAACATCATGGAAGAGGTCCATAGTGGCTCGTGTGGCAATCACTCCGGCGGAAGAGCTTTGGCAGTTACTATTGGCCAACAATGGTGAAAGACTGCGAGAATTTCTCTGCCAGGTGCAAAAAATGCCAACGACATGCCCCAATGATTCATCAACCCACGGAGTTGCTGTCATCAATCTCAGTGCCCTACCCTTTCATGTGCTAGTCCATGGATATCGTTGGGCCTCTCCATAGGTCCAAACAGAAGAGGTTCCTGTTGGTTTTGACAGATTACTTCTCCAAATGGGTAGAAGCAGATTCTTACGCCAACATAAAGGATGCCCAAGTCGAAAATTTCGTCTGGAAAAATATCTTATGCCGACATGGAGTTCCCTTCGAAATCGTCACAGACAACGGTTCACAATTTATCTCTACAAGGTTTGAAGCCTTCTGTGAAAAATGGAAGATACGACTCAGCAAGTCTACGCCACGCTATCCACAAGGGAATGGACAAGCATAAGCGGTGAACAAGACTATCCTGGATGGCTTGAAAAAACGTCTTGATGCAAAGAAGGCACGCTGGGCAGATGAACTCGAAGGAGTATTATGGTCACACCGAACCACTCCGCGGCGTGCCACCGGTGAAACACCCTTTGCTCTTGTCTATGGTACAGAATGTGTCATCCCAGCTGAAGTTCAATTCCCTGGAGTACGACGCAGACTTCTTTCAGGGCAGGAAGTACTGAATCACCTCATTCTAATCGATGAGTTAGACTTGGTTAACGAATGAAGGGACCAGGCACTGGTTCGGATTCAAAATTATCAACAGACAGCGGCTAAGTATTACAACACCAATGTCAGAAGTCGCAAGTTCAAAGAGGGTGATCTGGTTCTCCGCAAAGTTTTTCAGAACACAGCCGAAACAAACGCTGGCAAACTAGGAGCAAACTGGGAAGGACCCTACAAAATCACCAAGACAGTCAGACCAGGAGTATACGAGCTCTCAACCATGTCTGATATTCCGATACCAAGATCTTGGAATGCAATGCACCTAAAGAGGTATTACCACTAAATCACTTCACATGAACTACGGGACGACTTGATCCATGAAAACGGTACGTAAGCAGCTCGTCTTCGGATGGGTTCAGTTGTCCCCCTCCTTAAAAAAGGGGGGGAGTGGGTATGTATACATGTATACTCCCATATCTCGGATCACTCTTCAAAGAGAATAACTTCAAACTCTTTCTAACACAACTCGTGTCACTTAGCCTACACAAGTCACATCTTTACATCCTTCATGGATATTCATCACCTCGTCTGTTGCTGGCCACGACAGATGGGCAATCACATCCTTTGCGGATTTTAACCACTATCTCTATATGGGATAGGGTTCTCAACACCCTCTTACGGGTAACAAAGCGCGTTATACAAATTTCGATTGGGTATATCCTAATCTAATATCCAAAAGGTATATCCTGGACGATATTCTTACAAGTTTATCTTTGAGAGGGACCCTTAAGTCGAAAAACTCGCAAGTCT
This sequence comes from Pseudoturritis turrita, assembly GCA_900406555.1. NCBI lineage: Eukaryota > Viridiplantae > Streptophyta > Magnoliopsida > Brassicales > Brassicaceae > Pseudoturritis > Pseudoturritis turrita. The sequence continues at coordinate 722,557 of OVBL01000171.1, read as the reverse complement.
TAACACTCAAACTAAACTCTAAAACCCAGTAAACACCTCCTGGTACACTGGTCATAAACGTCTCAGAAACATAATACTAGACCTAAAAAGTTAGTATGAGTTTTCAAACATGCTTCACTGTCAAAAGAACGTGAATGTAAGCTGGAACACCGCAAACCCTAAACTGACACTAAAAAGACTAACCATATTCTTTACTAAACAAAGATGGTTCGCAATATCACATCATAGCACAAGTAAAAGGTTTTGCTTACAAAAAACAAAAAGAGAGTTATGCCTAAAACGGCAGTCGTTACCAAAAGGGGTGGATAAAGCCGTCCAGGCACTTGTTCTCAACACTACCGAAACAAAAGAGAGAAAGTTCTCGAGTTAAAAAAAAAGAAAGGAAGATAAGTAGAAGGATCATTCAGGGAGATCCGGCTCGGAAGGCTTCTCAGCGGCAAGATCAGCAATCCCCGGTGTGCCAACATTCGAGCCTGCAAAATCCACAACTCCGGCCGTTGCCGCCACAATATCCGTTGGCTCGTTTCCCAGGAGAGTGCCTGTAGAATCTGAGGAAACAGGCGAAAGCATCAGCTCTTTCTTCAGCGCGGTTTCAATCTTCTCGAATTCATCAGCCGCGTCGGCTAGATCAGACCTCCACCCTGTCAGCTTCGTCACCTCGGAGTCAATAGTAGGTGCATCCTCTTTCTGAAGAATCTCAAGCAACTGAAGGTTGCTGTCGATCTGGGCTAGATCAAGCTTCGCCTCCTTTGCCGTCTTCAGCTCGTCAATGCTTCTATCAATCTTGGCAAGCCGCTCCTGAAATTTCATCGACAACTCTCGCCTCGCCGCCTTCTGGGCCTTTTTAATGTTATTTTCGTGCAAGTCCTTTACGGCGTTGAGCTGTCTTTTCAAGGATTCGATTTCAGCAGCTTTTTTCTGCTTGGAGCGATCTATCCTCATAGCCAAATCACCGGCTTTGTTCCACTCTTCCTTAAGGAACGCATTGTCCTTCTCGAGAGCTTCGATCCGAGCTGCAGCAGTCGCCAGCTCGTCAGCATGTTTGCCTTCCAGCTCGGCAACTCTGCTTCAGAGGAAAGACGAGTCCTTTTGAGCATCCTCGATTTGGCGCCTGTCCTTTCGCATGTCTTGCTCGAAGGCGGCGACAATCTTGTTTATGGACGCAACGAACTGACCATAAGAAGAAACAATCAGCGTTTAAGGTTTTTTTCTTTTACTTAGTAAAACATTGAGTCTGCAAATACCTTGGTGCCTTGGAGCGACATATCCGTGTACAAATCACCATGAGATAGAACATCGATAGGCGGTAGTCTGTCTCCCGAGCAGCGAACCTGCGAGAAGAGAGTCGCTGAAGCTTCGGCATCATTACAGATCGGCGCAGATCCTTCTTGTCCAAAAGATGCCGGCCTTGGCTCGGCAGGAGTTGGATCGGTATGTCTTTGGCGTTTTCTCTTTTGTTTTTCCTTGGTTTTTTCTTTATCAGGCTCGGAGGCAGCTCGTTTCTTCCCATCGCCTTTGTGTTGGACAAACGCCAAGCCAGAAGGCCTAGCAACAGGAACAATAGCATAAACCACTTCCCTGGCTTCGGCGTCCAAGGCTGACGGCTCGGAGGGAAGATGTGTCTCCATTTCAGTTACGGTTCGGCCAAGCACCTCGGCAACTGGCTCGGCTGTCTGTTTGGTTGGGTTAGCTATTTCATCAGCTCGGCCAGCCGCCTCTTTTTCCTTTATCTCCTTCAGAGCCTGTTTGTCACGGATGGTCAACCTTTTTCCCATACTTCTTCTTCTTGGGGGACTTGGCTCTGGAGATTCAGATTCCGAGCTGTCAGAAACTTCAACACCGGCGAAAGTGGCTCGGGCTTTTTCGACTCTTTTTAGGGAAAAATATTTTTCCTAATGGCACCTTCTAGTTGCAAGTGTGTTCCAAAGCGTAAGCGTGTCTTCTGGGTAACGGGGGAGAATCTGCCGAACTGCAAAAACAAAGAAGAGAAATCAGTGGTCAGCTCGCTACGAAGTAAAACATTAGCAAATCTCCTGAAAAGTCTACGGCTCGCCCACCAATGGTTCCCCACTCTGTTTTTACGTAATGGATGCTTTCGGCTTCGACCGTAGCATCGTTGATAGGAACAAAGAAAAAGTAGTCCCCCAGTCTCCATCTTTGCTTCAGAAGCCTTCGATTATCTTCCTTTGCTTCTTGTTGGAAATATAATAGGCTCGGGAGTTCTTGATCTTTCGGAACTCAAGAAACTGCCGGAGGTGGGAGATGTGAACAGTCACGTCACACTCATAGCTCCGAACCAGAATCCCAACTAGGTGACGCATCCCACGAGGCGTAATTTGGCTCGGCGCTAACCCATGCTTGTATAAAAAGCGGACGATCAAGCTAGGGATCGGAAACCAGAGCAGACAACCGTAGAAGAAACACTCATAGAGAGTGAAATATCGAGGCGGTGGAGATTCGGCTCGGTCCATTGGAGCAGGAACAACCAATTCAACCCCTTCTGAAATGTGGAATCGATGCCTTAATGCCTCCAAGGACTCGGCAGTACACAAAGATGAACCAGGTGGGTCAGATCGTCTCTTAGGAGCTTTTCTCTTAGGCTTTCGCCTCGTCGATGTGCTAGCCTGGTGGCTCGCAAACAACCTCTCCAACCGAATTTTTTTGCCTTGTCAATGATGTACTCTTCTGGTTCGGCTTTAAACTCTTCAAGAGCCTTTTGAATCAAAGCTGCCTCAGCATCCGCCTCGGCGTCAAATGCTTCGTCAATCAGAGTTGGAACAACTATCTGCAACTGACCTGGCGGAGAGTTGGATTCCACTGGGTCGGTAACCTGCGGAGATAACACCATCTTGCGTCCAAGCAACGAGGCAGAATTTGTTGAACCCACAGAATCTTCTAGCTCGGCGATATGAGACATCGAGAAATTTGGCTCGGAATCAAACTGATACTTAGCAAAAAATTTGGAAAGAATCTTGGCTAGGAGACACACTCGACGCGAGGAATTTCGGCTCGGAGGCAGAGAAGATCAAAGCAGCAACGCGACCCAGATGATGGTGGATCGGAAAATTCAAGCACCCGCCGTATGAGTTTGAAGATGGATCGGAAAATGCAAAGGTTCGCCGAGCCACGCTTGAAGATGGATCGGAAAACTCAAAGAGTTGGCGGCGAAAGTGAAAAAATAGATAAAAACCTAGCCAACAACTTGAATAAAAAGAGAGAAAAGGGGAGAGAGAAGAGAGCTACCTGTTTTTGCGGAAATGAGAAGAATCGAGTTATGAGGAGTGAGACTGGGATCTGAATATAAAAGCGCATGGAAGCACAGCGCGTGACGCCACGCGGCCTCGGGAATATGCAAAAAACGTTTGCAGTTCCCAATAAAGTTATAATCATGATGAGAGATACTTCAAGCCAACATTATCGCCGAGCCAAAGATTAATCAAACTTATTGGGATGGTTCGGCGACATATCAGAAAAGGATGGCTCGGCGGAATGGCAGTCTAAGCAATACAACACGACGACGAGCTAAATAGCTCGGTCATGTGAGTGATAAGTTGGGTCGGCAGCATGACAAAGGTGTCGGTTCGGCAAAATGACAACTTGAATTAATATCACGAGCCAAAGTGGCTCGGCAATGCAAATGACAAGATGAATTGACAGCGCGACAAGGAGTTGCCTCGGCGACATGATGCTCTGGTGTTGGCTCAGAAGCAAAACACCTCGGCAATACTATCAGTTTGGTTCGGCAACCAAAAGAACGTTGATCTCGATCCTGACTCTTCACCTCGTCACTATTACCAATAATACTGCCGAGCTGGGGGACTAACTGTTGGGGTCAGTTTTCACCCCATCAAGATCAACTGCTGAAAATACTAAGTATGGAGAAAAAGCCTAGGCAAAGAGCCAAACATTAGAAGACGAGCCAACATCTTGGCTCGGCAACAAGGGAAGGAGAAAATGAGCCAAACTTGGCTCGGCGACGAGCCAACAACCCTATTGGCTCGGTAGCAGGGAGAAATGGCGACGAGCCAACATCTTGGCTCGGCAACAAGGGAAGGAGAAGACGAGCCAAACTTGGCTCGACGACAAAGGAAAGTAAGCGACGAGCCAAACTTGGCTCGGCAACAAGGGAAGGAGAAGATGAGCCAAACTTGGCTCGGCGACAAAGGAAAGTAAGCGACGAGCCAAACTTGGCTCGGCAACAAGGGAAGGAGAAGAGGAGCCAAACTTGGCTCGGCGACAAAGGAAAGTAAGCGACGAGCCAAACTTGGCTCGGCAACAAGGGAAGGAGAAGATGAGCCAAACTTGGCTCGGCGACAAAGGAAAGTAAGCGACGAGCCAAACTTGGCTCGGCAGTAGGAAGTGAATGACGAGCCAACGTTTGGCTAGGCGACGAGCCAACGTTTGGCTAGGCGACGAGCCAACATTTGGCTAGGCATGAAGAAGTGAGTGACGAGCCAACGTTTGGCTAGGCGACGAGCCAACTTTTGGCTAGGCATCAGGAAGAAGGAGTGGCGAGCCAACGTTTGGCTAGGCATGAAGAAGTGAGTGACGATCCAACGTTTGGCTAGGCGATGAGCCAACGTTTGGCTAGGCGACGAGCCAACGTTTGGCTAGGCGACGAGCCAAGTGAGTGACGAGCCAATGTTTGGCTAAGTGACGAGCCAACACTTGGCTCGGAAGCAAGGAGAAGCGATGACGAGCCAACGTGTTGGCAAACCAACAAACGGTGACGAGCCAACATGTTGGCAAACCAACAAACGGTAACGAGCCAACATGTTGGCAAACCAACAAACGGTGACGAACCAACATGTTGGCGAACCAACATACGATGACGAGATAACATGCTGACAAACGAATGACGAGCCAACATGTTGGCAAACCAACTTTCTGGCTCGGCATTGGGAGAAGCAGACGACAAGTCAACTCGCTGGCTCGGCAATGGGAGAAGCAGGTGAGACAAGCGACAAGCCAGCTCACCGATGACCCAGTAAAGCAACCAGCCCAATATCTTATTGGGCCGAGGCAACGAGCCACAAGAGTTTGGTGGGCCAAGATAGCGAGTCAAAGAAAGTAGCCCACATCCGAACCAGAGAAGAAATCCCGAAAAATAAGGAAGTTTTCCTTTATCCTTTAGGAAAAGGCATAGCCGACTTATTATTGTATAAATAAACATGTACCCCTTCGCAAAAGGGGATCCGAAAATTAACCTAACTAAACACTTATTACTTTACAAACAGCTTTCAAAACAGCTTGCATAAAATCATCATCTTTGGATCTCTGTTCTTGGTTTCTTTACATAGAAGTTTGTCGAATCCCTAAATTCTCCTTACAAGTTTTGGTTGTGCGAATTTTGACTCCCACAATCACCGAGTCACCTTGACTGGTTCGCGGAGCAAGAGAAGCAAGCGGTGGATGCGACCAACACACCAGTGGTGGATCAGCTGCAACAATCGTCCTTGACGAAGATGGGCACGTGGAAGGAGATCACAATACAGAGAATCCCGCTGACGAAGGGTTGCCACCAACACTGACGGAAGCCTGAGCCAGCAAAGGCAACAGAAACCTCAACCGAGCCAGGAGCTTAGCAGAAGAGGAAGAAAATCTTTTGTGGGGACGACAGGCACAATACACTGACGAGCGAAGAACAACGAGCCGAGCCCAGAGAGAAGGGTTGGATGAAATCCGAGCCTCCTTGATTCGAGCCACTGCTGAGATGAAAGTCGTCCGATCCCAGGTGCACAAGGCAACCAGTAAAGTCCCGGAGATTGACCGCGTACTGGAGGAAGCGCACAATACACCGTTCACAGCTCGAATTACTAAGGCAAGGATCTCCGACCCAGGAAATATCAAAGTTCCAGTCTACGAAGGGACCACCGACCCAAAAGAACATATAACGGCGTTTATCATAGCAATGGGCCGAGCCAATTTCAGAGAAAGGGAGAGAGATGCTGGTTTCTGCCTCATATTTGTCGAGCATCTAAAGGGTGCAGCCCTCCAATGGTTTTCAAGATTAGAGCGGAACTCCATTGATGATTTCCAGCAGTTGTCTGCCGCCTTCCTGAAGCATTACTCCATGTTTATGGACCGAGGAGCCTCAGATGCCGACCTATGGACATTGACTCAAGGGCCTATGGAGACATTACGAAGCTTCATAGGAAGATTCAAAGCAGTGATGTCAAAAGTTGAAGATGTAAGCGATAAGGCCGCTGTGCTCGCTTTAAAAAGGGCTCTATGGTACGAATCCGAATTCCGAAAAGAGATTGCTCTGAACACCCCACTATCAATCCAGGATGCACTGCACCGAGCCTCGGATTTCATAGTCAACGAAGAAGAGATGAAGGTTTTGTCTCAGAAATATGGAGTCGCCAAAGCGACGAGTCGTTCTTTCCAAACTTTGAACCAAGCGCCCCATAAGAAGAATATTCAAGGAAACGGATATGTACACCACGAAAAACCCAGTTTCGGAGGAGCCCACAACTACCAGGTGGGAACGAGCCGAGGCAAAACACCATGGAACACCTGGACACGAAGTCAAAGTTCGTACGACGAAAAAGCTTACTGCAAATTTCATCACATGCACAGTCATTCAACTGCCAACTACCGGACCTTGGGAATGAAGCTTGCGGCAAAGCTGGTAGCCGGAGAGCTCGGTAGCGCAGTCAGCCTAAAGGACTTCGAGCAAGAAGGCGAAAAGGATCAGCCGAACCAGACAAGTCATAATGATGATACACCCAAGCGAGGAAGACGAGATGATGAGGCGACGCAGTCAGGTTCTCGAAGAAGAATAAATATGATAATGGGTGGATCACAATACTTTTCGGACACGGTGTCTTCAATCAAAGCTTTCCAGCGGCGAGCCGATGCGAGTGTCAACTGGTCAGCACCTTCCAAACTTCCCAACGATGTTATCTCGTTCGAAGAAAGGGAAACTACCGGCATCGACCGACCACGTAATGACCCCCTCATGATAGAATTGATCGTTGATGATTGCGACGTCGCTCGAGTTCTGATAGACACAGGAAGCTCCGTAGATGTGATCTTCCGGGAGACTCTCAGGAGGATGAACATAGACCTAGACAAAATCACATCCGTGCCGAAGCCTTTAACTGGATTCTTGGGAGAAACGACCATGACCCTCGGAACAATAAAACTTCCTTTCCGAGCCGAACAGGTAACCAAGATAGTGGAGTTTTCGGTTACAGATCATCCTGCGATCTACAACGTGATCATGGGTACACCCTGGATAAACTCAATGCGAGCCGTACCATCAACCTATCACCTCTGCATCAAATTTCCTACCCCGGAGGAGTCGAAACAATTTGGGGAAACCAAAAGGAGTCCCGTATCTGTTTCCTAGCCAAGCATAAACTCAGGAACCCCGTCACAGAAACCACCACCAAAAGAAAGAAGTTGAAGACTGACAGAGAGCCCGAAAAGGAGTTAGCAAAACTCTTATAGCAATTACAGATCACGGAGGATCGTGAAAGAGAAAGTAAACCAACTTGCGACCCCGTCGTCTTGGTGAAAATCGATGACAGTCACCCGAAATGCTGTGTCGAAATAGAAGCCGAGCTGAAAGACCCGATAAGGGAAGAGCTAATTTCTTTCCTTCGAAAGAACGTAAACACCATTGCGTGGGAAGCAGAAGACATGCCCGGCATCAGCATCGACATGACTTGCCATGAGCTACACGTGGATCCAACCTTTAAACCAGTCAAACAGAAAAGGCGAAAACTTGGTTCGGACAGGGTGCAAGCAGTGAATGACGAGGTGCAAATGTTACTACGCGTTGGATCAATAGTCGAAGCAAAGTACCCGGACTGGCTCGCTAACCCTGTGGTGGTTAAGAAGAAAAATGGGAAATGGCGCGTATGCGTGGACTTCACCGACCTGAACAAAGTCTGCCCAAAAGATAGCTTTCCACTACCACATATTGATCGACTGGTGGAAGCAACAGCAGGCAACAAACTTCTTTCATTTATGGATGCTTTCTCCGGATACAACCAAATCCTAATGAACCCAGACGATTAAGAGAAGACGGTGTTCATCACAGACTACGGGATATATTGCTACAAAGTAATGCCATTCGGTCTCAAAAACGCCAGAGCAACTTACCAGCGGTTAGTGAACCAAATGTTCGCTGGCCAACTGGAGAAGACGATGGAAGTATACATAGATGACATGCTGGTGAAGTCTTTAGAGGAGAAGGATCACGTAGCTCACCTAGAAGAATGTTTCAAGCAACTGAATCTACATAACATGAAGCTGAATCCAACCAAGTGCAGATTTGCGGTCACGTCTGGAGAATTCCTTGGATATCTGGTCACCCACCATGGAATTGAAGCCAACCCGAAGCAGATTGATGCGCTTACACAGATGGTGTCACCGAAGACAAAGCGCGAAGTCCAGAGGCTAACAGGACGGGTAGCCGCATTGAATCGCTTCATCTCTCGATCAACTGATAAGTGTCTGCCTTTCTATGATACACTACGTGGGAACAAGAAGTTCGAATGGACAAAAAAATGCGAGCAGGCGTTTCAACAGCTCAAAGAATACCTAGCCAGCCCTCCAGTACTTACGAAACCGGTGGAAGGCGATCCACTTTTTCTATACACGGCCGTTTCGGCCCAGGCAGTGAGTGGTGTGCTCATCAGGGAAGAGCGCAGTGAGCAGAAGCCTATTTTCTATGTCAGCAAACTCTCACTGACGCGAAAACCCGGTACCCGCAGATGGAGAAGCTGGCATTGTCTGTGATCATGTCCGCTCGAAAGTTCAGACCATACTTCCAGTCACATTTGATTGTGGTTTTGACTACCTTCCCACTGCGATCCGTCTTGCATAGCCCTAGCCAGTCTGGGAGATTGGCAAAGTGGGCAATAGAGCTGAGCGAATATGATATCGAGTATCGAAGCAGAACCTGCGCAAAGTCTCAAGTCCTAGCCGACTTTCTGATAGAACTCCCAGAAGAAGTGATAGAAGAACCGGCTCCCAGCACAATATGGAGGCTTCACGCGGATGGATCATCATCAAAACAAGGGTCCGGAGTGGGAATACGGTTAACCTCTCCAACAGGCGAAATCCTCGAACAGTCATTCCACCTGGGTTTTCGCACATCCAATAACGAAGCAGAATACGAAGCTTTGATTGCTGGAATGAGACTTGCTCTTGGACTCAAGGTTTCGCACATCCAAGCCTACTGCGATTCACAGCTAGTGGTCAACCAGGTCAGCGGCGAGTACACTGCCAGTGAAGCAGAAGTTGTCGAACCAATAGAATCTTCCAGCTCGGTAAGATGAGACATTGATGTTTCAGGCTCGGAGTCAAACAGGTGCTTAGAAAGAATTGGAGGGATTTTGGCTCGGAAACACTTAATGCGAAGAATTTTGGCTCGGAGACAGAAGATCAAGGAGAATAACTCGATCCAGATGAAGATGGATCGGAAAATTCAAGCTCTTGTCGGACGCATTTGAAGATGGATCGAAAAATGCAAGGAGACACCGAGCCACGTTTGAAGATGGGTCGGAAAATCCAATAGTGGCAGCGGCGAAACAGAAGGATCGATGAAAACCTAGCCAACTACTTAAACAAAAAAGAGAGAAAAAAGGAGAGAGAAGAGAGCTACCTGATTTTTCGGAAATGAAGAGAAGTGAGTTATGAGGAGTGAGACAATGATCTGAATATAAAGAAGCATGGAATTACAGCGCGTGATGCCACGCAGCCTCGGGAACATGCGAAATGCTTACAGTTCCCAATAAAGTTGTAATCATAAACAGAGACACTTCAAGCCAACATTACTGCCGAGCCAAAAACATATCACTTATTGGGATTGTTTGGCAGCATATCAGAAGAAGACGGCTCAACGAAATAACAATCTAAGCAATGCAGCAAGATAACAAGCCGAAATAGCTCGGTCAAACGAATGATAAGTTGACTTGGCAGCATGACAAAGGTGTCGGTTCGGCAAAATGAAAACAAATATATAACATGCCAAAGTGGCTCGGCAACGCGATTGAAGACTAATCAGCAACCCGTCAAGGGGTTGGTTCGGTGATAAGATACTCCAGTGTTGGCTCGGAAATAAAACACCTCGGTAACACTACCAGTTTGGCTCGGCATGTGTCAATGCCCGGATGACAACTTCACCACAAATCTGGCTCGGTAGTCCAAAGATAGTTGATCTCGATCTTGACTTCTCACCTCGTCACTATTACTAATAATACTACCGAGCTGGGGGGCTAACTGTTGGGGTCAGTTTTCACCTCGTCGAGATCAACTGGTGATAAGACTAAGTATGGAAGAAGCAGGAGACGAGCCAACATCTTGGCTAGGCAGCAAGGAAAGGAGACGAGCCAACATCTTGGCTCGGCAGCGTGGAGAAACGATGACGAGCCAACATCTTGGCTAGGCAGTGGAAGAAGCAGGAGACGAGCCAACATCTTGGCTAGGCAGCAAGAAGAAAGGAGACGAGCCAACATCTTGGCTAGACAGCAAGGAGAAAGGAGTGACGAGCCAACATCTTGGCTCGGCAGCGTGAAGAAACGATGACGAGCCAATGTCTTGGCTAGGCAATGAAGGAAAAAGGAGACGAGCCAACATCTTGGCTCGGCAGCGTGGAGAAACGATGACGAGCCAACGTCTTGGTTAGGCAGTGGAAGAAGCAGGAGACGAGCCAACATCTTGGCTAGGCAGCAAGGAGAAAGGAGACGAGCCAACATCTTGGCTCGGCAGCGTGAAGAAACGATGACGAGCCAACGTCTTGGCTAGGCAGTGGGAGAAGAAGGAGACGATCCAACATCTTGGCTAGGCAGCAAGGAGAAAGGAGACGAGCCAACATCTTGGCTAGGCAGCAAGGAGAAACAAGTGACGGGCCAACATGTTGGCAAACCAACGAATGGTGACGAGCCAACATGTTGGCAAACCGACAAACGGTGACGAGCCAACATGTTGGCAAACCAACTTCCTGGCTTGGCATCAAGGGAAGTCAGGCAACGAGCCAACTACTTGGCTCGGAATTGGGAGAAGCAGGCGAGACAAATGACGAGCCAGCTCACCGATGACCCGGCGAAGCAACGAGCCCAATATTTTATTGGGCCGAGGCAACAAGCCATAAGAGATTGGTAGGCCGAGATGACAAGCCTAAGAAAGAAGCCCGCATCCGAGCCAGAGAAAGGAAGTTTTCCAAATACCTTTAGGAAACAGGCCTACCCGACTTATTCTGGTATAAATAAGACGTGTACCCCTTTGAAAAAGTGATCCGAAAATTAACCTAGCTAAACACTTATTACTTTACAAACAGCTTTCAAAACAGCTTGAATAAAATCTTCATCTTTGGATCTCTGTTCTTGGTTTTTTTACATAGAAGTTTGTCGAATCCCTAAAATTCCCTTACAAGTTTTGGTTGTGCGAGTTTCGACTCCCACAACATTGTACTTTTGAGATTCATATAAATTGAATTCATGAACTTAAAATATGTGTATGCAAACATATTATCTGTTGATCTTGTATGTTTAAGATTCGTATCCAATTTTTTATGTGCCGTTTGGATAAGATAAATATCATGATCAATGGTGTCAACAATTATATGTAGTTTATATATGTCATTCTTAGTTTGTTGATTTTTCTAAAATTTCTTATCACTACTTCATTTTCTTACAAACTTACTACGTTTCTTACGTCTCGAGTCTCTAACATTTCATCTATGTAATCAAATAAACAAGTCTGTCATTAAGTACAAATTATTTGTCATGAAAAAAAAATTAAGTATGCTATTTAAACAAAATAAATAGGGAAATATAAACTGCCATGAATACACAACACAATAAAAAATAAATAAAATTTACATATAAACAAAAAAAAATTGTCGAGTGCACCCTAAGTCTACCATAAAAATAAAAATAGTAAGCTTCCCATCAAAGTACAGTGTTTGTGAGGTTGATTTGTAACAATTATGATGTTCCAAGTGTCCAGCCTTATCCTCGTTATGTCATGGCATGGAGCGGTTCTTTGTATGGTGAAGTGTTTAAGGGTATTAATGGTTTCCAACTATGTGAGAATGGTGTTTAATGTGCTTACACTTGATGTGCCAATCACCTTGTACAAGTAGTTGTACATAAGACTCTACAATTATGATTGCAAAAATCTACTGTGACACTACGAACAAGTCAATAACAATTGGTAATTAAACAAATCTCTCATACAACTAATAACAAGTCCACCACCAAATACAAATCTACAACATCAAACACAAAAAATTTGCAACTTAAATCTATCCTACCGCCTAACAACTAAACACTGATAGATAAGAAATCTACTGTAGTACATAATAAATCTACATCGAAGCTACTAAGTCTACTAAAATAGTCTCATCGAAAATAACTCTACACAACCAATTTTTTTTTACTAAATCTACCGTAACCACACTCTTGAAACCAATAAATCTACAGCGTCCTCTAATAAATATACCATAAAATCTGCACCGTCTGAGGCCAGCATCTGAAACTCGACACTTATATAAGTCTACTACACACGATTCTTACTAACTAAAAAAATCTGCAACGTACAAAATAAGTCTGCAAAATAAATCTATCCTATCGCCTCACTACTAAACACCGATAACAAATCTACCGTAGTACCTAATAAATTTACATCAAAACTACTAAGTCTACTATACTAGTCTCATCAAAAATAACTCTACATAACCAATTTTTCTTTACTAAATCTACCGTAACCACACGCGTGATACCAATAAATCCAACATGTTCTAATAAATCTACCATAAAAATATGCACCGTCTGAGGCCAGCATCTGAAACTGGACACTTATATAAATCTACTACACACGATTCTTACTAACTCAAAAAATCTGCAACATACAAAATAAGTCCTCAAAATAAATCTACCCTACCGCCTAACAACTAAACACCGATAACAAATCTACCGTAGTACCTAATAAATATACATCGAAGCTACTAAGTCTACTAAACTAGTCTCATAGAAAATAACTCTACACAACCAATTTTCTTTTACTAAATCTACCAAAAAAATCTGCACCGTCTGAGGCCACATCCTAAACTCGACACTTATATAAGTTTACTATACGCACGATTCTTACTAACTCAAAAAATCTGCAACGTATAAAAATAAATCTACCCTACCGCCTAACAACTAAACACCGATAACAAATCTACCGTAGTACCTAATAAAGCTACATCGAAGCTACTAAGTCTACTAAACTATTTTCATAGAAAATAACTCTACACAACCAATTTTCTTTTACTAAATCTACTGTAACCACACTCGTAAAACCAATAAATCTACAGCGTCTTCTAAATCTACCATAAAAATCTACACCTAATAAATCTACATCAAATCAATTACGGTAGTGGCAATTCCGTAAATAACTCAAATTGCATTCTCGATAGACTAAAAAAATAATGGCAGTTTTGTAATTAGTTTTTTTCCTACCAAGTGTTCTAAGGGTATTTTAGGTACGTAAAACATTCTAGTCATTTTTCAAAAACTTTAGAGTTAGTATAATAATAAAATGAAAGTTTTGGTACATTATAGTTTTCCCCTATTTATTATTGTATAATTTGCGATATCATTTTTTTAGGGCCTGACTGGTTTAAACGCAGCGGGTGCGGGTGCGGATGCGGCTGCGGGAGTTTGCGGAAGCGGGCGGTAGCAGTTTCTAGTGTTATTGGACAATTTATATGACTGGTAAAACAGCTGAAAACGGGTGCGTTTGCGGGACGTTTATGACTGGTTTACAGCGGATGCGATAGCGGATTTACATAAAACTACCATAAAAATACACATAATATATAATTTATATAGAAATCAAAAATATATTATTATTAAAAATTTTAATTATATATTTTAAATAAATCATAGAATAATTAAATAAAAATTTTAAAGATGTTTGGAACATTTTATATATATACAATAATATTTTTTATAATTATTAAAATAAAAATTGAAATCAAAAATATATTATTATAGAAATTTAAATTATATATTTTAAATAAATCATAGAATAATTAAATAGTATTTTTACAATAACTTTTTTAATAATTACAAGTTTATTTTAGTTTAAATAAAATATATATCAAGTGCAAATAATTTTATATGATAATATTTGATATAAAAAGTAAATTTTTTTAAATAAATTTCTTTTTTGTAAATTTTTGTTTATTATTTAAGATAATATTTTAAAAAATATTTTTTTTTTCAACCACCCGCAACCGCAAATGCTCGTGGGAAAGAGCTTTTGATATAGAACGATTCCAAGCGATATAAAGCGGTATGGAGCGGTTTCTGTAATTGTTGTCAAACGCTACCAACCGCAACTATCCGCAAACATAGCGTTTACGGGTGGTAGCGGGTGAACCAATCAAGCCCTTAGTCAATGACTTGGCTTGTCAAGCGACTATCTACAAGAAAAATCGAAAAGTAAATAGAGGACATGCTTTAACTTGCATCATAATTTTCAACTTGCATCATAATTTTCAAGATCACTGACCGCTGCGTTCATAACAAGGTTTCTTTCCTTCAATGAAAGGGATCTAAGTGGGGATCATGTATCCTTCCAACTTGGTTTTAAGGATAAATTTAAACCAAATTTTTGTTTTGCGAGACATTCCAATTGGCAAATCTGCTCATCATCCTCCCATAACAATCTCAAATAGATGATTTATTCTTATAGTGGCAATTTTATTGCGATTCACTGATTTGATTTTTTCTGGCCAAATTTAAATTCAAACCATTGATATAATATATTTGATAGAAACTTTTACAATAAAGAACAATCGAACCTAAAGTAATTACATTAGTTCCACGGGAGGGATTATCTATATATTTAAATTAACCAAACGAAATTGTTTTAGCCGTTTTGATTAATGAAATTTAAACAATGTTATCGTATATTTGACTTAGTTAGCTTATGTAGGTTCTATGAATTTGCACAGTCTATTGACTTCTCTAAACTATCCAGAGATAATGTTCTTCCACACAAATTTTTAACTTCTTCATTGTACAAACCAAAAAGTTTCTATTCCTCAATAAACAACATAAACTGTCAAATTCTTATTAATTCGAAATATCCAATTAAATTATTGAATACCGTTTAGCTAATCGGTAATCAAATTTTGCAAAACCCAGATTAGGTAAATCGGAGATTAAAAACTTTTCCGCCTATGGGATGTTATCTGGATGGACAACTCACGGGAAATTATCATGTCTTTACTGTCTAGATCAGACTGATGTATTTCAATTGACGAATGGACGCAAAACGTGCTGGTTCGATTGTCATCATCGGTTTTTGCCATTGGGTCATCCGTATAGAAATAACAAGAAGTTGTTCAAGAAAAACAAAACCGTCAAAGTCCTCTCCCCCCCCCCCCCCCCGTTTATCTTTCAGG
Organism: Pseudoturritis turrita; assembly: GCA_900406555.1. NCBI lineage: Eukaryota > Viridiplantae > Streptophyta > Magnoliopsida > Brassicales > Brassicaceae > Pseudoturritis > Pseudoturritis turrita. The sequence goes on along the minus strand of OVBL01000171.1, from coordinate 707,139 downwards.
GAAACAGTTGGAAGCGCAAATAGATTATTGCGATGCTCAACAAATTGCAGAAGTTGGGGGTAACTGGTACAGTGTCCCCGCTAATATGCTGGGTGGATATGGGCAGTATCATAACTGGCATAAGAAGAATATATTCTGGGAACTGCCGTACTGGAAGGATCATCTCTTGAGGCATAATTTGGATGTAATGAACGTCGAGAAGAACTTTTTCAAAAATATCATCCACACGTTGTTGAATGTTCCGGGTAAAACGAAAGACAATTTGAAATCACGTTTGGATCTCCCTGGTATATGCGCAAGGCCTGAGTTGCACATTACAAGCGATGGTAGGGCACCGATTCCTATTTTTCGGCTGTCATTGGACTCAAAGAATAGTTTGTTTAAGTGGGTTAAGGATGATGTCAAGTTCCCATATGGATATGTGTCAACGTTCTCAAGGTGTGTCGAGTAAGGGCAATCTAGTAGATAAATAAACAATTTGCTACTAGATTGCAACTAGAGATCGCAAATTAGTCGCAATTTTGTACTTGATTTATCCTACACCCTAAAAATCCTAGAAACCCTAAAAAATCCTATAAACCTTAAACCTAAGTAAATCCTAGAAACCCTAATCCCTAAATAAACCCTAAAAGCCTTAAACCCTAAATTATGTACCGTGTGTTTTTTTTTTAAAATAAACCAAGTACAAATTGCGACTAGATTGCGACTAGAGGTCGCAAATTAGTCGCAATTTTGTACTTAGTTTACCCTAAACCCTAAAAAATCCTATAAAACTTAAATCCTAAATAAAACCAATAAACACTAATCCCTAAATAAACCCTAAAAGCCTTAAACCCTCAATTATGTACCGTTTGTTTTTTTTTTTAAATAAACCAAGTACAAATTGCGACTAGTTTGCGACTAGAGGTCGCAAATTAGTCGCAATTTTTTACTTAGTTTACCCTAAACCCTAAACTCTAAAAAATCCTATAAAAGTTAAATCCTAAATAAAACCTATAAACCCTAATCCCTAAATAAACCATAAAAGCCTTAAACCCTAAATTATGTACCGTGTGTTTTTTTTTAAAATAAACCAAGTACAAATTGCGACTAGTTTGCGACCTCTAATCGCATATAGGTTAGTTGAATAAACCCTATTAATTTCTCGAACATCTAGATTTTAAAGAATCTACAGAGATTAAGTATGTAACTCTATAGTTAATGCATGATGCTTCAATCAATTTTAGTAGGATTGTCGAATTGTTTATATAATTGCCCGAAATCCTAAACACATAACCCTAATGTATAATTATCGGATGTATATATGTATGAACTTTGTGATAATCCAAAACCCTAAACCCTAAACCCTTTTTTCTTCTTGTTTGATTCGGGCAATCGCAAATTAGTAGCAAATATTTGGCCCATTTTGCGATTAATTTGCGATGCCACGTGGCAAATCTTGGCGGTTTAATTTACAGCGTGTTTAATATTTGACCAGATTTGCGACTAGATTACCACGTGGCGTCGCAAATTGGTCGCAAAACTTGACGGTAATAAAAAAAATAACCTTTTTATTTTGGCGGGTGTTGAAAATTTGACCAGATTTGCGACTAGATTGCCAAGTGGCGTCGCAAATTGGTCGCAAATTTGGGCGGAAAATCCGATTGGATGAAAAAGGTGCATTTTTGCGACCAAGTTGCGACCCAATATATTTTTATATAAGGCAGCCGAATTCGCCTTGGTCTTTACTCATTCCATCTCATCCTCCATCTCTCTCTCTCTCTCTCTCTCTCTCTCTCTCTCTCTCTCTCTCTCTCTCTCTCTCTCTCTCTCTCTCTCTCTCTCTCTCTCTCTCTCTCTTCTCTCTCTCTCTCTCTCTCTCTGATAGAGTATACCGGTTTTTTATCTGCCTCCGGTACAACTGTACCGCAACGTGGCGGTTCTCATTCACGACGTGACAGACCTTCTACATCGACTCCGCCTATCTTGGATTTCGTTCCGGAGGCGCAGCCACATGATCTTCCACCTGAGGCTCCACAGTTCGAGCATATGACGTTGGGCAGCTTCTCGTTAGTCCCGGACGGGATGTTCTAACGAGATTTGATCCGCATCTTTCCCCGGGGACTTTATGGTAACTATATTATTTTTTTCAATTATTAAATAAACTATTTTTTTTTTAATTGTTTATAACATAACTTTTTTTTTCAGGTTCAGGCATAATAAAGTTGGACAAACTATTAGAAAATTGATCGAGCGGGATTTCAAATCCCCGCACCCGAGTTGGAGCAAGGTGCCTCAGGAGACGAGGGATAGGTGGTTTTACACTTTCGCGGTAATTCTATTTCGCATTAGTTTATAATTTTATTTCTACTAATAATTTAATTTATAATTTATAATGTATATACTAATATTAGATTTATACTAATTTGAATTTTTATTTTTTATAGCAAAAATACATATGGGATGTCGAGATCACGGGACTGGTCCGGGTTGCCTTCGATGACAAGGCGATGCATCGCCTTACTGATCAGGCGGCCGCTGGAAAAAGAAATGAAAGGTGGACCCTGAGCATCCGATGCCGGAGTGGTTCAACCCGACTGTTTGGGCGGGTCTCGTTGCCTACTGGCAGTTGCCGACTTCCGAAGAAACGAGCAGCAAGTGCCGGGCCGCGCGTTACACCAAGGTAGACGGAGAGGGCATTTTGAAGCATGTCTCGGGGCAGTTGTCCTTCTTCGAACAAGCGCGCCATATTGTAAGTTGATTTCAATTTCTATAGTTCGAATTTTAAAAATTCTTTAAGTTAAAGTATCTCACAAATTAACATATTTTTACCATTTTTCAGGCACAGACGAAAGGCGCCCCCGGCTACGATGCCCGAGATTTGGGAGAAGACCCACAGACGCAAGGACGGGACGTGGGTTGATAGTCGGGTTGAGCAGCTTCACAGCGATGTGACTGCCCGGGTCGAGGAAATCACATCGCAGCCAACTCCCGATGGTCAACCCGTCCAGATGACCCCAGAGGACGTAAACCGCAACGCCTCTCAGGTAACGAAAACAAACTTTTATTACTAATTCATATATAATTATTTAAGTATTTATCTTTTTCTTTATTAAATTTTATTTTTCAGCTAGCTCCCCGTACCATAAAGGGGAATATTTTTTCATGGGATCTATTCCGACGGATGACGAGGGAGTTCCCTTTTGCCCGGTTTCGACAAACGTCACGGACCCGATTAGAGATAAAAAGCTAGAGATCGCGGAAGTAGAGATCAGATCGCTGAAGCAGCAACACGACGCATATGATATGATGTTCGAGTTACTTGGGGATTCGAACCCGGCGATTTGGAAGATGATGAGGAAAAAGAAACATGGAGAAGCTGGAACATCTTCAGCTTCTTTTCGGAATTTCATGAAGCTTCGGATTTTCAAGATATCGATGATTTGTAGTTTATTTTGTTCGTTGTACTAAATACTCGTTTTATGTAATATTAATTAAATTTTTATTATTATTTTATTTCCGAAAAACCATTAAAAATCCTGTTTTAAAAAAAAACAATTTTTATTTTTTTTTGCAACTGATTTGCGACTGTCCTTGCCCCACAAACTCCTCGCAATTATTCCTCGCAAATACCTAGCAAAATAATCCTCGCAAATTACTAGCAAAATTTGCCTCGCAAATGCCTTGCAAAATAATCCTCGCAAACTACTAGCAAAATTTGCCTCGCAAATGCCTTGCAAAATTATCCTCGCAAACTCCTAGCAAACTTTGCCTCGCAAATGCCTTGCAAAATTTGGACTTGCAAACTCCTCGCAAAAGAGCAAATGCCTTGTAAAACCAACTCCACGCAAACGCCTCGCAAAAATTTGCTAGGTGTTTGCGACCAAATTTCTTTCCTCGCACATTTTGCGACTAGGTTGCGACAATTTTTCGTTTGCGACTAGCTGGTTACGATGATTCTTATTTGGTCGCAAATCCATCGCAAAGTGCCATTTGCGAGGCATTTGCTACCAAAATCGTAGTCGCAAATTGGCATGTTTTCTTGTAGTGAAACTTAAAGCATAACAATTCTCATAACTTATTTACTTTTACTTTTGTTTATCAAATTACTCAATGATGAAGCTTCATCTCCTATCCGGAGCAAACTCTTGGCACTCAATTCTCAATTGGCTACTAGTCGCCACTACCAATTCTTAAAAGCACTCGACTTGGCTTGTCAAGCGACTATCTACAAGACATGGCAGGAGAAAAATCGAAAAGTCAATAGAGGACATGCTTTAACTCACAACATAATTTTCAAGATCATTGACCGCTGCGTTCACAACAAGGCTTCTTTCCTTCAATGGAAGGTATCTAAGTGGGGATCATGTATCCTTCCGACTTGGTTTTAAGGATAAATTTAAACCAAATTTTTGTTTTGCGAGACATTCCAATTGGCAAATCTGCTCATCATCCTCCCATAATAATCTCAAATAGATGATTTATTCTTATAGTGGCAATTTTCTTGCGATTCACTGATTTGATTTTTGTTTTTGGCCAAATTTAAATTCAAATCATTGATTTAATATATTTGATAGAAACTTTTACAACAAAGAACAATCGAACCTAAAGTAATTAGTTCCACGGGAGGGATGATCTATCTATTCAAATTAACCAAACGAAGTTGTTTTAGCCGTTTTGATTAATGAAATTTAAACAATTATCTTAGATTTGTCTTAGTCAGCTTATGTAGGTTCTATGAATTTGTACAGTCTATTTCAGAGTTTGACTACTCTAAACTATCCAGAGATAATGTTGTTCCACACAAACTTTTAACTTCTTCATTTTTAACTTCTTCATTGTACAACCCAAAAAGTTTATATTCCTCGTAAACAACATAAACTGTCAAATTCTTATTAATTCGAATATCCAATTAAACTATTGAATACCGTTTAGCTAATCGGTAATCAATTTTTGCAAAACCCTGATTAGGTAAATCGAAGATTAAAAACTAAACCCAATAGAGAAAAAAACCCGAAATCGGAAATCCTTTTAATGAAAAAGAGGGTTTCAAGCTGATCTTCTCTAAGCTTGGAGAACCCTAAATACCTTTTTCTAAATCAATTTTAATTTTAGAGGGTTGATTTTAGGTGAGATAAGTTTGAAACCCTCTTTTTCATTAAGAGGATTTTCGATTTTGGATTTTTTTGTTTTTCTTAGGATTTAAGTTTTTAATCCTAGCCAGATTTACCTACTCGTGGTTATGCAAAACGTGATTACCGGTTAACTAACCGGAATTCAACAGTTTAATTAAATATGTCAAAGGAGGCGTGTTTACCATTAGAAAAAGGCATATGCCTAAGGCCACATTTTTAAGTCTTTTTTTAGGCCACAATTTTGTGTTGGTTATTTTGGTTTAAACCGCCTCTTATATGTTTTTTGTCTTAAATTCGATCACCTTAACACAATTTATTTCATTTTATTGATTTGGACCATCGGCGCCTTATATTGTAGGCCTGTAACTCCTTTTTCTGTTGTTTATATATCTTGGTTTTTGGTTTTTTTTTTCTTTTCTTTTTAGTGCATATCTTCCTTTCTTCAACTGTTTTTTGTAACTTTGGATTCATTGTTACCTTTTTATTCTCAAATATTTTTTTAAGCATAATTCTCATAACTTATTTACTTTTACTTTTGTTTATTAAGTCTAATATAGACATGTATGACAGTATGAATATGACTTATAAAACTTTTTTAATATTTTTTATATAATAAGGGAACATTCTATAAATTCGCCTTAAGCCTCTACGAACCTAGGCACGACACTGTGTCAAAGTAGTAAAAGAATTTGATAGTTTGTCTTGTTTAGCGACAAATACAAATTTTTGGATTGTATCACATAGAGGTTAAAAATCTGGGAGAAATGCGTTGGAGCAACATATTTCGGGGTAGTCTAGCGCAGTTAAACCTTCTATATCACGATGTCATTTTTTATTTTTTCTACGTGGCATATGAGCCATCGGTTATAATAGATTCACTAATTATCGTTTAAGTCAATGTCATTTATGGCTTTTGTAAAATTAGTTCACAGGTGACTGACTATATATATATTTCGTGATGGAATTTGGTTTTTCTCGTTTGAGCTCATCTCTTATAATTAAGGATATTGTAGAACATCAACATAGGTATATAAGATAACTATAATAGAGAACAAATTTTATCAATGGAATGGAACGATTTTTTAGGGGAAGAAGAACATAAAATCTCTTAATTGAAACAGATTTCCTCGTATTGGAGGTATGTGAGTGACTCACGTGTTTGAGAAAGGGACCCGTATGGATTTTTCCATGTAATAGAAATCATTTCTTAATAGAGAGAAGATAACGTCCATTAAGTACCAACAAACCATTAAAATTCAAACTCAAAACTCCAACAACCACAAGAGAGTTAGTTAAAACGAAGAAACATAAAACACGTTGTACCAAACTATTTGGTCTCTTCCTCTTCAATGTCCTCATACGCTTCTTCCACTGAATCAAACCAAAGAACAAAGATCTTATCCGATATTCTTGCTCTCACAAATTAAAATCAAAGACTCAGTGATGAAGCTTCATCTCCGATCACCAGCAAACTATTGGCACTCAATTCTCAATTTGCTACCGGTCGCCACTACTGATTCTGCGAAAGTTTTCTTTTATACGAAGTGCTATAAAAAATTATTGAACTCAAAATTCTGATTATATAATTCAAAATTCTGGTGGGGCATGTAGATCGATCACCGCTGTAGATGACATTTCTTAGTTGATGTATATAACTAAACACATGTATTCAAATATATTGAACTCTTTTCAGATAATTTTGAATTTTTTTTAGAAATATTCAATAACCCTAGATTTAATATGATTTTTATAAATTATCATTTGATAAAAAGTGGATTATTTTAATTTTGTGCATAAATTTAAACATCATATTAATTTATGTATATATCTTTCTGCTTATTTTGTTCCCTTAAATTTCGACATTTTAAATCTTTTTTTTATTAAATTTGGGTTTATTATGAGCTTCCAACTTAAAACCAATTGGCAATGAGTGGATTGGCCTTTACTCTTTATATATTACTGTATTATTTCTCCGACTATCGATGTGTGACTTTTTTCATTAATTCCCTCCATCACGCTCATGCATGAACATCTGACGCGTGAACAATTGTGGAAACAACATCCACGGGGTGGTCCAACAATCGGATGGCACTGATACCATATAAAATTTGGGCTTATTATGGGCTTCCAACTCAAAACCAATTGGCAATGAATGAATTGGCTCTTACCCTTCATATATTACTGTATTATTTCTCCAACTACCAATGTGGAACTTTCTTTCATTAACATTTATGTTGTGGATTTTTCCTACGACATATTTAGACATAGTTCTTCTTGGTCTTGGCTTTGATTAAAAAGCTATGGAAACACATTCTCGGATGACTCGCCAGCACTTTGGTAAACACAATTCTGTTACCGAAAATACTATATTCTCAACATAATATTTTGCACAACAAATTTCAAACCATAAAATATTATTTTTTCATTATTTACTTTTGCCCTAATATTATTCTGTATGCATAGCTAGGCGTGACTAATCTACTGCTTCGCTTTGTATTCCCAATGTCAACATCCCAAAGGATCGGTTCATGTTAAAGCCTTAATTAAAGCAGAATCTAACTTAAGAGCTTCTCAATTATCATAAGGTAGATTGTAGAACATCAACTTTCGAATGTCGAACCAAAGCATGTAAGTTTGATCATAACGTTACTTTTCCTATGAACCCTTAGTTCTACTATATATAACGTGCTGGAAATGCATGTAACCAATTTACACGAATAAATTTTGATTTTCTCAAACATGTTAACACAAACGTTAAAAGTAATTTGAAGCAGATTGCCCGGTGAAGAAGTAGTTTGTGGTAGCCATTGAGATAGGGTGGTCCAGCCACTGTGTAGACTCTATATATAGAGCAAAGGTGTCAAACGAAGTTTGTGGTGGAAGTAGTAGAACAAGTAGTATTTAAACAAGTCTAGTTTCATCACCATTTCATCAATACATGTTTTCTTTTTATACGAAGTGCTATAAAAAATTATTGAAAATATTAAGTAAATTTTGGGGAAAATTGGCCAAATATCTATAAAAAAAAAAACTAAACCTAAAATCTAACCAAACCCACCCATGTGTCAAAATCCTAACCCCTAACTTTAGGGTTTTTTACTAATTTTTTTTTTTGCTTGCTATCCCCCAAATTCACCCAAAATTTTGACCCAAAAAAATACTTGGTAAATTAATTTGATTGGTTAAATAATTTATTATTTAGTTTACTTAGTAAATCAATATAATACATGCGATTTTCAATCTCCTCATATGCTTCTTAACTAATTAATTAATTTTTAGATATGATATATCATGGTTTTTACCGGTTTTCAACCATGATATTCGTTATTTTATCGGGTTTTTCTGTATTTTTAGAGTCTTTTCAGGATTGGAACACGTTTGGATGGAATCTAAGGCATAAGGAGCAAGGAATGAAGCAAAGGAACAGAAAATAGGTCAGATCGATCGATCCAACCTCAAGCCATTCCACCGTAGCCTTTTGGATCAACCATTGAAGGCCAGATCGATCGTTCTAGACTGGATCGATCAATCCAGAAACCCGTAACATCTCAGATCGACCAAATAAAGAAGCAGATCCACCATTCCAGCTCAGATCGATCGATCCAAGGTTGGATCGATCGATCCAGACCAATTCTAGCCAGAAAAACGACATTTCAGTTTTTTTTATTTTATTGGGTTTTGCCTTTTATTTCCTATATACTCTACTTTTTGAACCATTGTTTAGGCTACACACTATTACACACTTTTATTTTTCATTACACACTTTATTTTCTATTTAGACTTTTGGTTTTATGCAATTTGTAAGTTTTTGGGAGATAAATCTCTGACTCTACATCTCTGAGAAGATTTCTGAACCTTTTTAGATATCTATTTTATTTGATTATGAGTTTTTCTTTATCTCTTTCTTGTTTCTCTGCTTCCATGTCTGAGTAGTTTCATAGTTAGATTTAGGGTTTCAAGAGAATTTATGAATCATTGAATCAGACATAGATAGAGATTTATCATCTTGTCTTCACCTATCGTTGTTTCCATTGTTTGGATTGAATTGATCACTTAATCTCTGATTTAGGGTTTAATCTATTCATCAAAAGTACTATAGATTGCTTGATAGAACATAGGTGAGCGAATTGTCCTTAGCCAACGAAAGCTGATGCTAAGGCAATTAGTGAACATATCAAACATGCTTGTTAATGCTTGTTTATAATTCTAAGATCAAACGACAGTTTAAACTCTTAGGTTGCTAGATAAAGTGATTGATACCACGACAGTGGATTGGTTATATATTCATGTTTGAGTTCAAGACTGCGCTTATTGCTCCCTGAATAATTATTTGGTTCATGATCTCTGAATTCATGCGAATTGCCATTGACCTAACATTTCGTTTAATTGATATTTACATCGTTTTTTATTGCTATTTTCGTTTCATATTGCTACCAACAACCATATTGCCATCTTAGCTTAGTTTCATTCATATAGATTCATAATGTGATACTTGGTTCTCGTGGATTCGATTCCTAAATACTATTTCGTTTGCTGTGCACCTGCAGTGATATTTTTAAGGTTAAAACTCTGTGTATCAAGATATCTACACAAGAACCCATATCCAAAAAAAAAAAATATATATATATATATATATCTACAAAAGAAAAAACCTTATTTTAGAAAAGAAGAAGATAAAAAAACTCTTAACTTGAAACAGAATGCTCGTATTAGGGGTACTATGCGTTACTGTGTAGTAGTTTGTCGTAGGCAGCGGCTCATGAGCTTGAGATAAGGTGGTTCAGCCAGTGACTCATGAGCATGAGAGACGGTGGTCCAGCCAGTGTGTAGTCAAACTATATAGAGGATGAGATATATGTAAGTCTAGCTAGTAGTTACATCTGCATTTAATTTGCTTTCCATTTACATTATTGTTCCACACTTTGAACGTATAAATGTCTTATCATAACAACATATGCGACTTAGCAACAGTGTTAAGACTGCCAATATGTAATCTTAGATTCTGATTATATAATTCAAAATTCTGGTGGGGCATGTAGATCGATCACAGCTATAGATGACATTTCTTAGTTGATGTATATAACTAAACACATGTATTCAAATATATTGAACTCTTTTTAGATAATTTTGAATATTTTTTAGAAATATTCAATAGCCCTAGATTTAATATGATTTTTATAAATTATCACTTGATAAAAAGTGGATTATTTTAATTTTGTAAATTTAAACATCATATTAATTTATGTATATATCTTTCTACTTATTTTGTTCTCTTAAATTTTCACATCATCATATTAATTTATGTATATATCTTTCTGCTTATTTTGTTCTCTTCAATTTCGACATTTTAAATCCTTTTTGTTATTAAATTTGGGCTTATTATGGGCTTCCAACTCAAAACCAATTGGCGAATGGATTGGTCTTTACTCTTTATATATTACTGTATTATTTCTCCAATTACCGATGTGTTACTTTTTTTCATTAACACCCCTATCACGTTCAGACATGAACATCTGAAGCTTGAGCAATTGTGAAAACAACATCCACAGATGGTCCAACAATCGGGTGGCTCTGATACCATATTAAATTTAGACTTATTATATATGGAATTTCAACTCAAAATCAATTGACAATGAATGAATTGGTCCTTACCTTTTATATATTACTGTATTATTTTTTCAACTACCGATGTGAAACTTTCTTTCTTTAACATTTCTGTTGTGGATTTTCCTACGACTACATATTTAGACATATTTGATTAAAAAGCTATGGAAACACATTCTCGGATGACTCGCCATCACTTTGGTAAACACAATTCTGTTACCGAAAATACTATATTCTCAACATAATATTTTGCACAACAAATTTCAAACCATAAAATATTATTTTTTCATTATTTACTTTTGCCCTAATATTATTCTGTATGCATAGCTAGGCGTGACTAATCTACTGCTTCGCTTTGTATTCCCAATGTCAACATCCCAAAGGATCGGTTCATGTTAAAGCCTTAATTAAAGCAGAATCTAACTTAAGAGCTTCTCAATTATCATAAGGTAGATTGTAGAACATCAACTTTCGAATGTCGAACCAAAGCATGTAAGTTTGATCATAACGTTACTTTTCCTATGAACCCTTAGTTCTACTATATATAACGTGCTGGAAATGCATGTAACCAATTTACACGAATAAATTTTGATTTTCTCAAACATGGTTTGATACTTGTAAACACTTAAACGTTAAAAGTAATTTGAAGCAGATTGCCCGGTGAAGTAGTTTGTGGTAGCCATTGAGATAGGGTGGTCCAGCCAGTGTGTAGACTCTATAGAGCATGTGATAAAGGTATCAAACGAAGTTTGTGGTGGACGTAGTAGAACAACTAGTATTTAAACAAGTCTAGTTTCATCACCATTTCATCAATACAAGCTTAATCATAAGTGATCAAACAAGTAATCAATCAAAAGATGGAAGGCAAAACAATGATTTTAAGTGTGCTCATAATGAGTCTTGCCATGGCCCAAATTCAAGTAGAAGCAAAGAGCTGCTGCCCATCCACAACTGCTAGAAATATCTATAATACTTGCCGTTTTGCTGGAGGCTCTAGACCAATGTGTGCTTCACTAAGTGGATGCAAAATCATTTCTGGAAATACATGCGACCCCGGCTGGAATCATGGCATTCTCGAAAACTCAGGTACATTGATTTTAGTTTTTTTGGTGCTTTTATATGTTATTTTTTTAAAAAGATCAAAATCAAGATTTCATTTTTGACGCAAGAATATATTTGCATGTATTTTGATTTTTGATTCTAGGTGATGCTGTCAATGAATACTGCAAGTTGGGATGTGCATCTTCTGTGTGCGGTGCAATGACAACTCTCCGGAACTCCGGTATAGCAAACTTTCCAAGCTCATTATTATTATTGCAATTGTTATTATTTCGTGACAAGATCTAGAGAATATTGTTCATAATAACTCGTTCTGATTATATTGTTCTGTGACTAGACACAAGTGAAATAGTGAATGGAGCAGTTGAACAATGCGCCAAGGCATGTTCTACTATCTGCACCAAGGGGTCTATGACTGCGGTTGAAACTGCCTAAACAAGCATATCCAGGAAGATACCGCATCCAAGTTTCAGAGTGTTGTTTTCCTTGTTTTCAATAATATTGTCGTTTATGTGGTAAAAATGCTAGACTATGATGCTAGTATTTTAATAAGTTGTTTCAAGTTTATGTATGTTGTAGAAGGTTGTCAATCCTAGATTGTACATGTCTTCTACTTGCTATCATCTAAATAAAGAATTATCAATTATGTGTCCTTCTGATCCCGACTATTTTAATTTATATTATTCCACACTTGCTATAAATTCTTGCTTTGAACCTAAATAACTTATAGCAGCTCATATCATAAAATAAAAAAGATGTTTGAAAAACCATTAAGTTTTGTTTTTGTAAGAAGTGCTATACATACAAGTTAGTGTGAAACCATATGTTATATTTATTATTGTATAATTTGCGATATCATTTTTTAGTGTGAATACATCATGTTTGCTGGAAATGGAGTTTTCCATTTCAAACCCAAAATCTAAAACAATTTTAATTACTATTACTTATTATTTCGTTAATTAATTTAATTTTGGTTTAATCATTTATTATTAATTAATTTAGTAAATCAATATAATAGATACTTTTATTATATATAACTTGGTTTTCATGTACTAATTTTTATTTTATTTTTGTTAAGTTTCGTACGTAGCAAACAATCGCAAACAAATAAAAAGTTTCGTACGTAGCAAACAATTCCAAACAACAACAAAAAAAAAGCAAAAAATCGAACAACCGAGATTAGCACTCAATTTCTATTTCCAATTCTCCGAAATAAAAAACAATCATTTTGGTTTGGCAAGTGACTATTTACAAAGTATGGCGAGACGAAAATCAAATTACTCAATTATGAAGCTTCATCTCCGATCCGGAGCAAACTCTTGGCACTCAATTCTCAATTGGCTACCAGTCGCCACTACCAATTCTTAAAAGCGACTATGTACAAGACATGGCGAAAGCAAAATTGAAAACTCAATTGAGGCTTAATATTACTTATGCTTTAACTCGCAACATCATTATCAAAATCACTGATGCTGCGTTTGCAACAAGGCTTCTTTCCTTCAACGGAAGGGATCTAAGTGGAGATCTTGTATCCTCCCGACCTGGTTTTAAGGCTAAATTCAAACCAAATTGTTGTTTTGTGAGACATTCCAATTGGCAAATAGGTTATTTATTCTTATAGTGGCAACTTTATTTCGATACTCTGTTTGTTTCTGGCCACATTTGTATCCAAACCATTGATTTAATTTAGGGTGAGTCACTATAATAACCTTCAAATGTATTAAAATGACAAAATTGAACCTCATTTTTATAAAATTACTAGACTAGTTTTCGTGTCCATTATACCCTTATAAGCCTTTGTTAGGAAAAACGTATTTACGAAACTCAAATTACTATTTTTTCCATGTTAGCAGAAGTTGCATTTAATTACGAAAAAACCTGTTATTTAATTATGGAGGGTGCCACCGAAATTTTCGGTTCACAACAAGTCTCACGATAAGTCTACCATTTCAATGGTGGCAGACTTATTTAAAGATGTTAGATTTGTTTAGATGACTGCAGATTTGTTTCGCATGTTTATTTTCTTTGACAATAGACTTATTTTTTTAGTAGATTTTATTTTCCGATTGGCAATGGCAGATTTTTTTTGGCAGACTTGTTAGTAATGACAACAGATTTGTCGGATATTGGCAGAGTTATTGAATTTATTGATAGCAGATTTAAGAAATCGTCGCAGACTTTTTACTATTGGCGGTATACTAATACAAACTTATTTATTACTAGACTAGTCTTACAGTGACAGCATATTTAAATTCAGTGATAGCAGATTTTTATTTTCACGGTAGATTTATTCATGATGGTAGGCAGAATTATGTCGTTTTTGACAGCTTACTTATTTCTTAGTAAAATAACCTTTTTTGAAGACTTATGTATTTGTGTTGTGGCAGCTTTTACGTGGCAGATTTATTTGTTTGGCAGACTTATTGCCAATTTATTTTCTTCATCAAAATCTCTGCGATTTTGTGAAATTCCAGTTTTGCCCCGAGAAAAACCAAGGTTCATAAATAAGTCTTCCGCATCAATACCAATAAGTATGGGACAATAATGACATGAATGTGCTTTAACATATCAAATTTTTTGTAGATATAATCATCGACTACACCATGTATTTGAACTCCATGATGAAATTTTGTAACCGCATAGCTTGTTGAAATGACAAATACTCATCGACTCGACAATATACAAATTAATGTTAGGGATGGGAGACAAACGATCGCTTACATTATTTTTTCAATACTTAGTAAAATTGTGAGATAAATCAACACTTAGACAAAATTTGAATGAACGATAAGTATAGGGTGATGAGAGAATGGATCTTAAGGGACATATAGATAGATATATAGCGTTAAAAATGGGCCAACATTGTACTTTTCATATTCACTACGCTTTTACATACCAAACCCTATTTTTAAATGATGACTTTATGGACAACATTGTACTTTTGAAATTCATATAAGTTGAATTCATGAACTTAAAATATGTTTATGCAAACATATTATCCGTTGATCTCGTATGTTTAAGATTCGTATCCAATTTTATTGTATACCGTTTGGATAAAATAAATATTATGATAAATGGTGTCAACAATTATATGTACTTTACATATGTCATTCTTAGTTTGGTGATTATTCTAAAATTTCTCATCACTGCTTCATTTTCTTACAAAGTTACTACGTTTCTTACGTCTTGCGTCTTTAACATTTCATCTATGTCATCAAATAAATAAGTCTGTCATTAAGTACAAATTATTTGTCATGAAAAAAAATAAGTATGTTATTTAAACAAAATAAATAGGCAAATATAAACTGCCATGAATACACAACACAATAAAAATTAAATAAAATTTACCATATAAACAAAATAAATCTTCCATGAATACACCACAAGTCTACCATAAAAACAGTAAGCTTCCCATCAAAGCCACCCATAATTCTACCATTATAAATCAAATAAATCTGCCATAAAAACAATTAATCTACTAGGAAACCCAAACGTCTTCGTGAGCTTTCTTCGAAGAAAACCACGAAAGGACCGGAGTTTCCTGCATGATAACACAAAACAAATGTGATTACTGTCAAAACATATCTTCGAATCATATATCCAGATTTATACAAACACATGAATATTCTCTAATCTAATTCATAGGTAGCAACGAAATTGAGAAACCAAAGCAACAAAAAAACCGCTTCTCTGTTAGGAACAGTGACATAGACAACAATGTTGGGCACAATCTTGCTAGTCTCCTCCATTTTGATCGTTCCACCAGATGAAGAAGCAAGTTTCGTCTTCTTCAGCTCCGTACGGTTTTCGTTTGGCATTGTACGCTTGGGAGCAGATCACTCGGCCTCAAGGTCATCGTAGGAAATATGAAGCGTTGTATCGAAGATGGAGAGGGTAATCTAGCCTGCGACACAGTTCTCGACGATGGTCGACCAATGCGTCATTTTGAAGACCGCAAAACTCATCTTCTCTATCGAATCACATCCGTCTAATCATCGTTGACAGAGACGAAATACAACAGCTTAAAGAGATTCAACCCAAAGAAATTTGGCAACGGAGAACAACCGCCTCGGTTGAGAGACAACTGCTGCTATAAAGAGATAAGAAAAATAAATGAAACTCTTAACTTTTATAGTTTTTTTTTTAACATAAAAATAAATCATAATGGCAATTTTGTAATTTTAAATTAGGGTTATAAGTCTTTTGACAAAATACTAAGGTGTTTTTAGTTCGGCCTTACTCGGGAAAACGCTCTATTTTTCCCCTCGGAACTTCCATATATCACCAGATATACCCAGAATTAAGATCTCGTACTATTCCCCACCATTTGAAAGTTAAATTTCAGTTTCTCCACAGAATAAAAGATCGAAACTTATTTTCCCCAATTGTCGGTTTTATCGGTTTATGAGGTAACCAGATCATAAATCCGTTAGACCCGTTAGTAGACCGAATGGAAACCCGATTGAGATTAAAACCCGATCCGTGTAAAACCGAAGGACCCATTATTCAAAATCGAAATCTTATGCTCGATAAAAAAATCCCCAATTCAAACTAATAACCCTAACTCGACATTTTCCCAAATCGAAGTTTCCCAAGGTAGTGTAAGTCCGTAAATGAGGGCATATAGTGGTTATATTCTTCATTTGCGTAGTATATAGAGGTCGATTTAAAGCATAGACGTTTTAGGAGTTTCGATTTCGATTTCAAAGTCGTGGTGATGGATGGTCTTTTTGTAGCTTCTGGATCTGACTGTGTTAGCATGAGCAATATGTCTGGAGCTTCGAGTGAAACATTAACTGGCCGACAAAAACAAAGAGGAAGAGTGGTTGGTGTGCCCAAGAGATGTTGGTGTGGAGATGAAATCGTGGCCAAGATATCCAAATCCGAGGCAAATCGATACCGGAGATACTATCGTTGTGCGTTTCCTGCAGCACGTAAGGTAATGTTAGTGTGTTTTGATTATTTTGATTATCATATTTAGTTGTGTACTAACTTTCTCATTGTTGTTGTTCATACATTTCGTAGCTCATTGATTATAACCACACTTTCAAGTGGGTTGATGAGGCACTGTTGGATGAGATCGAGTCTTTGGCTGCTCGTACTACCACATTAGAACAAGAGATGAAACAGTTTACAACAGAGAGAATGGAGATTGAGAAGATGGTGTTTGGGAAGATGAAAATGAAGCTAGAGAAAGAGATCTTTGAGAGAGTGGAAGAAGCATTGGTTGAAGCCAAATGTAACATGAAGAATATGATTGTTTTTGTATGTTTAGGGTGTGTGATCATTGTTGGGTGTAGTAAGCTATTAGGTTAAGTCAAATTCTGGTTTGTGTTGTGTATTAAGACAAGATTTATGTTTGTGTGTCTTGAGTGTATTAAGACAAGACATGGTGTATAAAATTTTGGTTTGTAACCTTTTGAGTGTTAAAATTTGTGTTTGTTTTGAGTTTGTTAACCTTTTGAATGATAAAACTAGAGATAAGGAATGAAAAATGAGAAAACAGAAGTGCCATTAGTAACAAAGTCATGAAGACATAAGGTCATTACAAAGTCCCAATTGATGCCGAATACCATGAGAAAACAGAGATGCCAATATTCCATAAGAAGCAACCAAAAACAGTCCTAAATGCATCTTATGCAACCGAAAAAACTCCTAAAAATAGTCCTAAATACCAAATCTAGCTCTGAGTGAGAGTGCCTTGAGAATCTTCACTTTGAGAAGCTTGAATTTGAGTAGCTTGAGAAGCTTGACTTTGAGTATCTTGAGTACCTTGAGAAGATTCACCAAGAGAAGGTTGTAAGAAAAACAAAAGCAAAGAATCCGTTTAGATACACCACAAAACAGCTCAAAACTACTCAAAAAACATCTAACCGTAGACAGAACTTGTTTGTCTTTGTGAAACCGAGAGTTGTGGTTATCTTGACCACAAAATCCACAATGCATGATCTTCTTCAACTGTTTTTGTTGCTTCTTTGTAGGAGACTCATTTTTTCCTTTCTTCCTTTTCTTATCCTTCTTATTCTGCATACTTTCCGGATCTTGATACACTTTTGCTTCACCTCCATCTGGCCAAAACCTTGCTCCTCTTAGTGGAACTACACCATCTATAAGTCCTCCTCCACATGGTTGTCCTAAACTAGTGGCACACATACTCCTCAGCTTCAAGTTTCTTTTGCAGAATTACTCCACAACCATGCTCACAAGGAATTCATGTGATCTCCCACCTCTGGCAAGTGCAAGTCATATTCTCCAAACTAATACGGTAACCGCAGCCATGAAAAATGGCCTCGTGTGTGTTGTTTGTGCTTCTATTGACCTTACACAAAGAAGCTTCCTCATGAAAGGCTTCAAGATATTCAACCACATATGTTGTGCACAAACCATTCCATTCCATTCCATTGCTTTGACATCTCTTTTAGAAATATGTACCATTGCTAAACGAGCAATTGTCTCTAACATTGGCACAAGTGGCTTCTCCATGGCTTTGGCAATTGATTTGTTCCACAATTCAGTTGAGTTATCTTCCACATCTTCACACTGATTTCCAATCCTCTGAAATGCCCTGCACCAAGTCTGAGGTTTTGACTTCATTACATCAGCATACACAGCTGAGTCATAGATCGATATCATGTTCAAGTTCTCTTGAAACTCTGTCTCATTATAGCTCCATGCAAGTTGCCATATCAAGTACTTCATGTCAGGCTTCTTCCCATGCTTAGCCTTGAGATTCCCGTAGATGTGTCTGACACACATATATTATATGCTCGATTAGTGGTAGTTCAAGCTGCACAGCTTTGATCAATCCCTACAAAGACAATTAAGCAGGAGCCATAAAGAAAATTAACAACAAAGATAATTAACCAGAAAGACAAATAAACCACAAAGGCAACCAATGTTTTACCTTTTGCCTATCCGAGATCATAATGAATCTTTCTCCATTTCCTAATTCCAAATCTGTTTTTATCTTTTTCACAAACCACACCCAATTGGAAAAAATTTCTACTTGCACAACAACCCATGCTATAGGATATATAGCATTATTCGAATCTCGACTTAAAGCTACCAATATATGTCCTTTCATCCTTGATCTTAAGAAACACCCATCTAAACCTATAAGCAGCCCACAAGTGTCTTTCCATGATCTTCTAAGGTTGTCAAAACAAACATAGAACATGTTTAAAAACATCTAAACCTTCCTCATTTGTCAAACATTCAATCTCCACAGAAGAATTATGGTTTGATTCTAGTATCTCAGCCTTATAATTACGGATACGTGAAAACTACTCATCATACTCCCTATCAATCCATCCCAAAGCTTTATTCCTAGCAGATTGGCATTGATCCCTTGACACACTAATCTTCCACTTCTCCATAACCAATTCTTCAAGCTTCATCGGCATAAAATACTCTGGTTCATCTCGGATTTTGTCAATAAACAAGCGTGCAATGACAAGAACTCTTATCATCTCACACGAACCATTAGGAATATAACTATGCATATTCTTATACACTTTAACCTGTCACTTTGAAGATTTTCCCGTGATTGAGCAGGAGATACGCCAAGAACAACCATCACCTTCACATTTGTAACCAATTTTCTCTTTGTCATACATGTACTGCCTGAGATTCCGACCTGTTCTTAATGCCTAGTCAAGGACAGCCTCTTTAAACGCAACTCCATTTAAGAACACTTGTCCTTCAAACAAGATACCATCACCTCTGTTGATAACATGGCGCCTCGTAAACATCCGCTGGACGTCGTCCTCCTTATTACTATCTGTATCAGGAAACACATTGTGCCTAATCGGAGGTTCGTCGACAAACTCGATTAAAGCTTGCTCGATGTTAAATTCCCTCTGTTGTTCTCGATCTTCTCCATCTGAATCCACGTCGGATGTCGACATTGGTGCCATTGCCAGTGCCATTGCCGAAAAGAGTACTCGCAACATTGGATTGTCGTGATTTAGGGTTTAGATTTTGGGAATTTTCGATTGTGGGATTTTAGGGTTCTTCACGATTTGGATTTTTTTTTATTTGGAGATTTCTGGTTTTTGGTACAAAATGGGTGGGTATTATATTTAATCGGGTCTAATCCGGTTAATTAAGTGTAATCGGGTTGTTATCCGGTTTAATATCGGTTATGTTTCGTGTTTAGTTGGTTAAGATGATATTGGTAAACAGTAAACCGATATTAATCGGATTTGTGGGAAAATTGGAATTTAACTTCTAAACTGTGTGGAAACTGGAATTTAACTTTCATTATGTGGGGAAACTGAAATTTAACTTCCAAATGGTGAGGAAATAGTACGATTTCTTAACTCTGGGTATATCTGGTGTTATATGGAAGTTCTGAGGAGAAAATAGAGAGTTTTCCTGACTTACTCACCAAAATCATTATAGTAATTATCCAACTTTTCAAAATAATTATAAGTAATTTCTCTTTAATCTATTTGATAGAAAATTTTACAACAAAGAACAATCGAATATAAATCAATTAGTTCGATGGGAGGGATGACCTATATCTTCAAATTAACCAAGCGAAGTTGTTTTAGCCGTTTTTGATTAATGAAATTAAAACAATGTTATTTAAGATTTGCCTTAGTTAGTTTATATAGGTTCCATGCATTTGCACCCTCTATTTCAGGGTTAACTGTACTAGTCTATCCGGGGAGATATGTTGTTCCACACAGAATTTTGATATCTTCATTGTGCAACCCAAAAAAATTGTATTCCTCAGTTAACAACACGAAGTATCAAATTCTTATTAATTCGAAATATCCAATTAAACTGTTGAATTTTTTCGGTAATCGTTTTTTGTAGAAACGTGATTAAAATAAATTGGAGATTAAAAACTTAAACCCGACAGAGACGAAAATACCCGAAATGGAGAACCCTTTTAGCGAAGAGAGGGTTTCAAGCTTATCTTCTCTAAGCTTGGAAAATCCTAAATCGCTTTGTTCCCAAATAAATTTTAATTTTTAGAGGATTGATTTTAGGTTAGATTTTAGGTATAATTTTTTTAAGTGTTGCTACATCGTGTTTGCTGCGAAGGGATTTATCCATTTCAAAACCAAAATTTAAAATAATTTTACGACTACTTATTTATTTAGTAAAGTAATTTAATTTTTGTTAAATAATTTATTATTTAATTAATTTAGTAAATCAATATAACAGATGCTTTTATTATATATAATTTGGTTTTCATGTACTAATTTTTATTATTTTTTGGTAAAGTTTCGTAGGTAGCATACAATCCCAAAAAAAAAAACTCAATTTCAATTTCCAATTCCGAGACATAAAAACACTCATTTTGGTTTGGCAAACGACTATCTACACAACTTTATCACCGATCACTAACAAAGTTTTGGCACTCAATTTTCAATTGGCTGTTGGAACTCGTTTTTGACAAAAATGGTTTAGACCATTTTCCGGTAAGTTTTCGACGAAGATGTTCGTCAGAATGACCGGTTCTTGGGCACGATAGAATCGTCGTCGTGAGCACTATAATGTAGTGTATTCACTTGTCAAAATCGAAGTTGATTTGAATAAAAAATGGAGGTCCAAAGTAGGTGACTTGGAAAACTTGTAAAACTTTAAAATTTGACTATAAAAACTAGCAAATATTCCACATTGGAAATTAGAGATAAAATATCTTGGATACACCTTGGTGTATTGGAAAGAGAAGAATCTCGGACCGAATTTTTGGGTTTCGGGATTTAGCTAATGGGCCAACGGATCAAAAGATTATTCTTTTGGGCTAAATTCTTTTTGAATTTGGTTGTTGACAAAGTCAACAAAATATCCTCTCCATTTGATGTGTTTTAACATAAATTAATATTGGCAATTAAGTGCAATTTTAATTGTGAATTGATTTTGTAACTTATAAAATATTAACTCAAGTTAAAATAGTCATGATGAGATTAATTCTCATAACTCTATTTTGTAACTCCTCTTGTTTTTAAACGTTGAGGTATTGGCTATAAGATCAAGCCATACTTTTCTCATTTGACACACATTATCGAATGATCATTATCAACACAATCAACAACAAAAATCTCTAACAACTTCTTTTATTTTATTTGAGTATGAGAGTACAACACAAAAAAAAAGTTTGTTAAATTCTGTTCTTGGGTTGTGTGAGACAGAATAGTTGCAGTTGTATCCTGGGATTCGGAACGCCACATAATCGTCACACTACGGAGAGTTTTCAGAATTAAGGAAAGAGTGTCTCGCCTCTGCAACTCCGTTTTTCTTCATAATTCTTGTATCGGTATTGTTGTATTATCGATTTATTTGTGTATTTTACTTTACAAATATCAGTTTGTCCACATTGTAGTAATTGTGTTCCTAGAATCTTAATTCTGAAAATTTTCGTTTATGCATTATTACACTAATGAAAACTGATTTTTTGTTAAGTATTTTTGTTATAAAAACAGGAATCGGTGCAGCGTTCCTTTTTCTGATTTTTACCGATCAGATTACCAACTTTTTGATCAGAATAAATTTCAACAACAAAAAAAAAAACTTTCTGATCAGAATTCTTTCATCGGTTCAGAGGATAAAAAAAAAAATTAGTTGATTATCGATTGATAATGCTTCGCATCTCTGGTTTATAAGTAACCGATGTTGGTTAATTTTTTAGCAACAATCATAACACATCTCTGTCTTCATTTTTTTATCTTCCAGGCTTGATTATTTCTACATTATTATAAGCTTTAGTGCTTTTGTTTGTTTCTGAAAAATCAGTTTGGCTTGTTTTTACAATTTATTCGTGGGTTTAATTTGCATGAGTATTGTCTTTGCATTTAATTAATTTTTTAATTTTTAGAATTTAATTATTCTAAAAATTTAATTTAATTATTTATTGCAATTTATTCATATTAGTTTAAATTGCTTCATATCCGATTGAACTTCTAAAAAAAATTTAGTGTACTAATTGATCTTACTTCTTTGAATAGATTTGATTTTAAGTACGACTATCACTCAGTTAACAGTTTAATCAGACATATGTATATAAATATACATTTATGTTTCCGATTTTTAAAGACTGTCTAACAAATAAAACGTTTAAATAAACGTTTGACATAGCAACGGGTGTGGTGAGTTGACAACCCATATTGGGAATGGTCTGCCATCTATGACCTTGTGTGTTATATGGACTAAATCTCTGATGTTTATCGGAATGTACATATCCTATTTACACCGATAGCGGTGGAGGTATTATGGTTACATGTCTAGTGAGTTGACGCGCAAAATTTAATTTGGTAGTGGTCTGCCACGTGTGATTGTGCCAAATTCTGATTTTTATCAGATTGTCATGTTAGTGCCTAATGTTGTAAACATAGGACTAATCCTAGACAAATTCGATGGAACTCGATTCATTACGTGACAGGATCATATGTTTATTTCCATGACCATGCTGAAACTAGAGAAGTAACTAAAAAATGATCGCATATGCTTTCTCTTGAGAATACTAAGGTTATAACTCTAGTCAGTGTTGAATTGTGTACCATTAAGAATGTTTTATGCAAGGTTGGATAAATGCCGCCTGGTCAACAGCAGTATAAATCTACAGTGAGTTTAATACTTATAAAGAACTCGTATTTCCTTGAGATGAAGTACAAGTCTAAGAACATACGTTCTAAGAAATTTGCAATGACGAAATTTCTGGACTTTAAATTGGTGGGCTTTAAGTTCATCATATAAAAGTCAAAGAGCTGTGATTGATGATGCATGAGATAATGACCGCATGGATGTCAATTACTTTGGCATACTAGGTCTGTTGTTTAATTGAAAATTTTCCACTAGTTTTGAAATATTTCAAGAATTATCTCTGGCATAAGCGAAAGGCTGAGAGCTTTGAAGACTTGATTGTCAGGCAGCGGATTGAGTCTACAACCCGCAAAGCATATGGCGTCACATATGTGAACACAAGAACAAAGAGAAACATAAGGTTTCTATGAAAGCCTCCACTAGCTTCATAAAGCATAATGCTTAAAAGAAGTTCAACGAAAAAAATGTCCCAATTGTGGCATTATGGGTGGTCAAAAGGGTTACGCATGTCATAGGAATGCTAATGAATGTCGTACCATGATTGACCATGCAGAGACAATGGAAAAATTCCAGACCAATCTGACTAAAACAAACACGTGTAGTCATGTAGTTTCAGAAGTCAACCAGATTGGAAACAATAGAATGGAATGGTGGCATTACGCTGCTACCACCATCAATATCTATTTTAATAGATATGTATACCTGCTAAGAAGCAAGAATATGCCTTTGAAAAAGTTCAAAGCATACAAGATGGAAATTCAAAACCAACTTGAGAAAACTAATAAAATAGTTATACATGATAAAGGAGACGAGTTTAATGAGAATGAAATGCGTTTCTTAGAGAAAAATTGCAGTATTCATCGAAAAAACTGCTCCTTATTCACTTGAAACTATTGGAGTTATGGAACAAAAATTCTGAACTTTTAAAGAGATGATGAATGCACATATCCATGATTTTGAGTTATCTCAAGAAATGTGGGGGGGGGGGGGGGGGGGGGGGAAGCGTTGCTTACCACATAAAGTCATTGGCAAAACGCTATATGAACTTTTGAAAAGGTAAAGTACATTCATACAAATACCTGAAAGTGTGGGGGTGCCTGGCAAAAGTCGCAGTGCCACCTCCTAAGAAGGTTGCATTCATACCAAAAATGGCATATTGTATTTTATCGGATATACACTTAAAATAATGCTTATCGGTTTATGGTTTATAAATCATCAGACGTACCGGATATCCATGTAAATAAAATCATCGAATCAAGAAATGCATCTTTCTTGGAACATGTGTTTCAGTGTAAGGATAAATAAAATCCAAAACGAACTCGTCAAAAAAAAAAAAACTTTATCACCTCTGTAATTGAGACGAGTACTTCTGGCACATTATGAGATGATGCAGAAGAATGTGTACATCTTTTGGTAAAGATTTATAATGGTCTTTCTCCGAGAGAATACCGTAGCCTTTCACTAAAGTCATGTCTAAATTAGATAATCCTCCGTGGAAGGAAAATATCATTAGTGAGATCGACTCCATTATGAAGAACCATATATGGGAGATAATCGATTTGTCACAAGGGCGTATAGTCCTAAGGTGTAAATGGCTTTTAGTCGAAAAACTATGTCTTAATCGAAAAGACACAAAGTCTATAGACTTGTGAAGTATTTGTTTGGGCTTACAAAGCTCTAAAATAGTTACATGAAATATTTGACATTGTCAAATAGTTTTAGCATCAATGAATATGATTATATACATGAAAAGTACTCTGCATGGATACATTTTGCTCAGTTTGTATGTAAATCACATTGTTTGAAGCAATAAAGACATCGTCGCACAAACTAAGATTGTTTTTAGTGTGAAGTTTGACATGTAAAACTTGGGTCGAATGGGTGTGGTTTTAGAGATTATGATCACACGATATTTCAAAGTAATAATCACATCAAGCTCATTATGCTAAAACAATACTTGAAAGATTCAAGGTCTACTCAAGTTTGATCAGAAGTATAAAGTACTTCACCGATCGGTGGACTAAGTCCATGTACTAAGTCGCTACATGCGTATAATCCATATTGTAACACACTGGAAATTAATAACTAGAGTATTGAGCTACGTGCAATATACTAAAAGTTATGGATTGCACTATGGTAAAATACCAATAGTTTTTGGAATCGTACAATTATATTAATTGGTAATCGGATTCCACAAACTAATAGTCCACAAGTGGATATGTCTTTACGCATTGTGGTGCAACAACATCATGAAATCTTCCAAATTAACTCTGTGGAACAGATTAATCATTGAACTTAAGTTCATAGCTTGAGATAAAGCGAATGAAGCTTAGTGGTCTCAGCACTTGGTAAAAGATAGCATGATGTGGAAAAACTAGTGTGAGCATTACGACTATAGCTCAACATTGAGTTTTGTGTATAATGGTTAGTCCTATCTTTTAAGAAGATGGCATACAACCATTAGACAATTGATCTCAAATGAAGTAATCTCAATAGATTATATCTCATCGGACAACCTAGGATCCATTTATTAAAGGTGTGTCATGAGATCAAATTGTAAAATCATCAAAAGGATTGGGTTTAAAGCCTATGACTTACGAGGATGTTTGATGGGAACCCTACCTACATGACTGGAGATCCTAGGAAATAGGTTCAAGGGGAAAACTAAGTCAAACTGATTCTACTAAAAGCACTATGAGACTTCAGTCTCTACCCAATTTCTAAAATGATGTACAGTGCTTCCTGTATTAAACGGATAAGCGTTTCTTTTAATGATATTCACCATAGCTTTGATATGTTCGTGGAGTATTATAGGATACTTCATAAAACAAAGACTAATGAAATATCACCTAGTGAGTGAAATGAGGCCGTTTCTATGAGAATGAACGAAAGGCTATATTCTCTAAATTCACTCATGATACCAAGCATGTTCAAGGTCACAATGAACACAATAGAGAACCTAGTTCTGTGAGAGAATAAAGCTGTGTTATAGTTTTTGTCTCGGTTTACATCAAATTCTGGGTGGTTCACCTCCTGGTTGAGTAAACCCGACAGATATTAACAATGACTGGTTCGAGGCTGAAACAGCTACCAGCTAATATACAGTGAATTTTTGCTTGTACTCTCAAAAGTTTTTTTGTCGAGTCTTGTCGCGTCTTTCAAGTCCATCGAGTCATGTGTCTAGAGTCATTTCTTTTTATGTGGGGGATTGTTGGAACTCGTTTTTGACAAAAATGGTTTAGACCATTTTCCAGTGAGTTTTCCGGCGAAGACCTTTGCCGGAATGACCGGTTCTTGGGTACGATAGAATCGTCACCGTGAGCACTATAACGTAGTGTATTCACTTGTCAAAATTGACGAAGTTGATTTAAATGAGAAATGGAGGTCCAAAGTGGGTGACTTGGAAAGCTTGTAAAGCTTTAAAATTTGACTAAGTGTAAAAACTAACCAATATTCCACATTGGAAATTAGAGATGAAATATCTCTAGTATATAAAAGGGAGAAATCATAACAATGCTCAAAAACTTGGATACACTTTGGTGTATTTGAAAGAGAAGAATCTCGGACCGGACTTCGGTTTTTGGGCTTTGGGATTTGGCTAATGGGCTAACGGATCAAAATATTATTTTTTTGGGCTAAATTCTTTTTGAATTTGGTTGTTGACAAAGTCAAAAAAATATCCTCTCCATTTGATGTGTTTTAGCATAAATTAATATTAGCAATTAAGTGCAATTTCAATTGTGAATTGATTTAAATATTAACTCAAGTTAAAATAGTCATGATGAGATTAATTCTCATAACTCCATTTTGTAATTCTTTGTTTCTAAACGTTGACGTGTTGGCTATAAAATCAAGCCATGCTTTTCTCATTTGACAGACATGATCGAATGATCATTATCAACACAATCAACAACAAAAATCTCTACAACTTCTTTTATTTTATTTGAGTCTGAGAGTACAACACAGAAAAAGTATTCGTTAGATTCTGCTATTGGGTTGTGCCAGACATAATAGTTGCAGTTGTATTCTGGGATTCGGAACGCCACATAACGTCACACTGCGGAGCGTTTTCAGAATTAAGGAAAGAGCGTCTCGCCTCTACAAATCCGTTCTTCTTCCTAATTTTTGTATCGGTATTGTTGTATTATCGATTTATTTATGTATTTCACTTTACAAATATCAGTTTGCCCACTTTGTAATAATTATGTTCCTACATTGGCTACTAATCACCGCTACCGATTCTGCAAAATTTAAAGCACTTGTCGTGCTTTGATTGGCAAGCGATTATCTACAAGACATGGCAAGAGCGAAATCGAAAACTCAATGGAGGACGTACATGCTTTAACTCACGACATTATTTTCAAGATCATTGACCGTTGCGGAAGGGATCTACATGGGTATCCCATATCCTCCCGACTTGGTTTTAAGGCTAAAAATGCAAACCAAATTGTAGTTTTGCGTGACCAAACATAAGAAACGCTTGTGAGAGCTTCGCAAACCAGTAACGAGGAGCTTGCTTAAGACCATATAAGGATTTATGCAACCGAGAGACTTTATTCGGATCAAAATATCGAAAACCCAATGGAAGCTTCATATAAACTTCTTCTTCAAGATCACTGTGAAGAAACGCATTATGAACATCCATTTGATGAACTTCCCAATTCTTAGCAGGCACTATTTTGAGAAGATTTCGAATAGTGGATATTTTAGCAACCGGTGCAAAGGTTTCATCAAAATCTTCACCTTCAACTTGGTGATTTCCAAGAACAACAAGACGAGATTTATGTCCCTCAATAGACCCATCAGCATTATATTTGATCCTCAAACCCCAGTGATTTCCAAGAGCTTCCTTACTGGGAGGCAAATCAACGATGCTTGATATCGCTCAAATTAAATCCCAAGAGCTACTCTCTCAAATTAAGAGATCGATGCAGTACTTAGGGATCGAATCCACAAGGACTCAAGAACCTCACGATAGACTTTTTCGCTTCGAATTCAGCTAAGCGAGTATGGAATGAATTAAATAACAATGCAAATAATAATTAAAACGGTTTGTTTATCAGATGGAGAAAGCGCCAGGTCCAGGGAATTTCTCAGGAAATCAAGTAATGAAGATCAATTAATTGGTCAAGATCGAATTACGAACAAGTTCCAGAACTCAAATCACTAATGTAAAATAAACCAACTTCCGTTGCGAGAATTAACTATGTTTAAAACTTAAGAAACCAAATTCCTTTGCGAATCCTAAAGTCTAAACAAGCATTAAGCGCAGGTTCGATTTGTTCACAAGTTATATAATCCAAATTTCTTTGCAATTATCTAATTTTCTCACTCTATGTTTTGATCAGATTATAAATCACACTGTCGTGCCAATTTAACAACCTAAGATCGAGATTCTAGGTGATCAATCCAGAACTAGCTTTAAGTGCAACCTAGGTGAAGAACTATTGAGTTTGAATCCTAACCAATAAATCAATATATCATTCCATGAAATCTCTAATGAGAATCCCTAAACCTAACAAGGGATCTACTCACACATATCAATTGAAATCAAAGACATGAATAAGATAGATATCATAGAAATCAGAAAAGAGAAATAGAAACAGGGGTTCGAAATCTTCTCTCAAAGTATCAGATAAGCCCCAAGCTCTAAAAATCTCCAAGTCTTCTCTCCAAACCAAGAGTAAAATCAAAGAAAAGTGTACGTCTGAGTGATCCTCCTCTCCAAACTTAAAAACCCTAAAAATATAGTATAAACACGATTTGGACTTCTTTTGTAAATACATGATACTTCAGGGCAATGTTTCAAATCTCCAAAAATATTGGTTTCACGTGGAGTTGTAAAAATCGGGTTGTGTCGACCGACACACATGTCTGTGTTGACCGACGCACATGGCTGCGTCGACCGACACACATGTCTGTGTTGGTCGACACGGTTGAACTTGAAAAACACCAACTTTGACTTTTCAGCTACAATACTCCATAATTGCTCCATAATGTCCAAATGATTCTAAATTATGTGTTGACCTGTAAAAGACTCGAAAATGACTCGAAAGACACATAAAAAACTCGATTGTATACATATATCATGGCTTTAAAACCCATAAAACCATGATATATCAATGCTCCATGTACCAGCTTCTTCCAATGCATGAACCTCATAGGTCATGGAATCACTCCAAACTTTATCTTGCATAGCTTCCTTAAAACTTTTGGGTTCAACAACTGCGATAATAGCTGCGAGGAAAGCTTGGTGGCCATATGAGAACAAATCATCAGATATGTAATGTTGGAGAGGATATGGTGTTGTACCTTGGACCGTAGGTGAGGAAGCTGGTGAAGAGCCGATGGGAGCGTGATGGGTATCTTGGAATGAGCTATGTAAAGGACATAGTCTTGAATCTTAACAGATTGTGTTCGTGATCTGAGACCTTGACCGAGGGCTGGTTCATTAGCAATTGGTTATGGTTCGTTAGAAACAGGTTCCGGTTCAACCACTGATAAAACCGGATCAACAACAACAGGTTCCGAAACCGGATCAACAACATTAAAATCCAAAGCTGTGAAACTGTGGTGAAATAAGCCAATCATTATCAGCGTAGCCATCACTTGATGCATGAAAAACATCATCATCAGAAGATGCAGAAGATCGAGTATAAAAGGGAAAAATATCCTCCAGAAATACGACATCCTGAGACACTATGAATTCATTTTTCTCAAGATCGTAAACACACCATCCTTTCTTTCCAAGAGGATAACCAACAAAAATACAATGTCTACTCCGAACCCCAAATTTATCTTTGTCGCGTGAACGAAAATGTGTATAACAAGAAGCTCCAAACACTCGTAAATGATCGTAACTAGGTTTCTCGCCAAAGAGAATCTCATAAGGTGAGCGACCATGAAGATATTTTCTAGGTGTACGATTGATGACATGGGCTGCTGTGAGAACCGCCTCACCCCAAAATTTTATTGGTAAACTAGCTTGGAACAACAAGGAGCGAGCCACATTGAGAATGTGTCGGTGTTTTCGTTCTACCCTTCCATTTTGTTGTGGTGTGTCAACACAACAAGTCTAATGTACAATTCCATTCTCACGAAAGAAAGAAGCGAAACATGTAAACTTTGTACCATTATCAAAGCGAATTATCTTGACTGCTTTACCAAACTGTTTTTCGGAGTAAGCACATAAATTCTGAATAACTTGGCGTACCTCAGACTTTGCGAGTAACAAATGAATCCAAACGACTCGCGAAAAATCATCGACTATTGTCAAAAAATAAACTGCACCACATGAAAAAGGAACTCGATATGGTCACCAAACATCGACATGTATTAAATCAAAACAATCCTTTGTTTTATTCAAACTATCAGGAAATATTTCTCTTGTTTGCTTAGCCCGAAAACAAACATCACAAGGACTTGGACTAGCAGAATTCATAACACCAGATAAAGGCAAAATCAAAAATACTGAAAAAGCAGGATGTCCCAACCGCCGATGCCACAAAGCTTGATCAGAAACTGCATTCACTTTGTTTGCTCGTGCCGTTGTCACCTCTGTGAGAAAACACACCCCATCACGCTCTCTACCGACTCCAATCAGGGTCCTCGAAAAACGGTCATGTAACACACACAATGTAGCAGTAAATATTGTACAACAATTCTTCATCTGCTTCAAAAGCTTAGAAATGGAGATCGATGAACAATTAAGATCCGGGACGTAAAGAACATTGTAAAGAGAGACATCATCAGTGAGTGGTAAAATCCCATGCTTGTGATAACGTTTTACTCCCGTCGGCAAAACCAACGGAGCAAGATGAAGTACTGGTGACATTAATCAACAACGAAAGGTTCCCGGTCATGTGATGGAAAGCACCGGTGTCAATGATAGTGTCACCAAGTTTCTTACCAGAGAGTTTGCCGGAGTTTCCACCACTTGTCTTTGATTGTGCCATTGCACCAATCGCCTTCCACTGCTCGGGTGTCAATTCTGGAAGAAGACTCGCGTTGTTAGTTGTAGCATATGCTACATTTGCTTGACCACGAGCACGATCAGGTGGATTTGAACCACGACCACCACGAGTTGCTCCTCTCCCACCACCACGTGTGTTTCGTTCACTCACCCAATTAGGGTAATCAATCAACTGCCAGCAAAAGGACTTCTCACGACCTGGTTTTCCACAATTGGAGCAAAGCATAGTACTGCAATCTTTGTTTCATAAATTTCCAGCCGAAACATAAGGCTCCAAACGTGTGTTAAAACCGGCAGAATCACCACCATATTCACGCCGTGAGTTCGAAGTCACCAAATCAGAATATGACTCACTACGAGCAACAAAACCAACAGTCTCAGGTTGAGTTTCTCGTGACTTAGCAGAGAGAAGACGTTGCTCTTCACGAACAACACGCGAATATGCCTGAGCCAAATCAGGTACAGGATCTGCATCAATAATCGAATGAATCACATTCCCAAAACGAGACTCATCAAGTCCCATAACAAACTGGTAAGCTTTTTCTTCTTCACGTTCTTTTGCAAACGTTACTCCAGCACCACACGAACACGCCGGGACAGGTTTGTAGGTGTAAAGTTCATCCCACATCGAAGCAAGCTTTCCATAATATTCAATGACAGGTTGTCCGTCTTGACGACAAGACACGATTTGTGTTCGTAGATGATGAACACGTACCTTATTTCCAACGCCAAATCTCTCCTTCAAATTTTCCCATAAGCTTGCAGCTTCATTGATGAACGACATAGTAGAACGAACTCGAGGTGCAATAGAGGTTCGTAACCAACCAACAACCACTGAGTTCACAGAGATCCATGATTCTAGATCGGGTTGCCGGTTGCTGGTTTGATTATCGAACCATCAATAAAACCCATTTTCTTCTTAGTACGAAGGGCGTTCAACATCTCAGAGGCCCATTCATTGTAGTTCTCTCCTGTTAACAAAACCGACGTAATCATAGCGCCTAGGTTATCAGAGGAGAACAGAGAATACGGCGTTACAACGGTGGAATCACCAACACGTTCAACCAAAGTAGTCGGGCCAGTGGGAAGGATGTTGTCGTTTGCCATGATTATCGAAATCAAGAAAAAAAACAAAGACAATTCAGAAAAAGCAAAACAAGAAAGAACGAGATCGAGTAGAAGAGAAACTCGAGCTCGAGAAAGAAATAAACAGAGGATCAAAATTTAGATTTCAGGATTTGCTCTGATATCATGTAGAAATCTATGAATGTGTGCTTTCTTGTTATTCAATTAACGTTTGTACAAGGTTATTTATACATACATATGTGTCGGCTAAACCTAGATTAATATCATAAACCTAAGTAATCAACATAGCCCAATAGGCTTAACATAACCCAATAATGGCATATATATATGAGCGATTAGTTTTAACAGATTGGCTAATTATCGTTTGAGTCAATGTGATTTATGGCTTTTTAAAAATTAGTTTTTGTAGATTTTTGCTCGATTATTTTTTGTGCATGAATCTAAACAGAATATTAGTTTATGTATTTGCGTTCACAGGTGACTGAATATAGTTCGTGATGGAATTGGAGTTTCTCCTTTGAGCTCATCTCTTATTATGATTAGTTCATCTTAAAGCAGAATCTAACTTAAGGATATTGTAGAAACATCAACATATATATATAAGGGTAGAGAACAATTTTTAGCAATGGAGTTGAACGGTTTTTAGGGTTTTCTTAATTCCTATCTAAAAAAAGAACATAAAAATTCTTAATTTGAAATAGATTTTGCTCACATTGGAGGTATGTGAGTGACTCACGAGTTTGAGATAGGGTAGTCCAGCCAGTGTCTAGACAAAACCCATATAGATTTTTCCATTTGGTCCCAACAAAATATTCAAATTGAAACCAAAACTCCCCCAACCACAAGAGAGTTTGTTAAAACGAAGAAACATTAAACACGTTGTAACATACTATTTGGACTCTTCCTCTACAATCTCCTCATACGCTTCATCCACTGAATCAAGCCAAACACAATAATCTTATCCGATATTCTGGTTCTCACAAACTAAAACCAAAGACTCAATGATGAAGCTTCATCTCCGATCACGAGCACACTGTTGGCACTCATTTCTCAATTGGCTACCAGCAGTAGTGATATTAAAATGGGCAGGCCCGGCCCGTTTAGGCCCGAGCCCGTTTAGGCCCGTCCCGTTTAGCGTTAGCCTGTTTAGACCCGTTTAAGTCTGAGCCCGATTAACACCCGTTTACAGTAAAGCCCACCGGGTTTATACAGGCCCGCTTAGGCCCGATTAACATGTTTTACATTTTTTACTAATTTTATACTTTTTGTGTTAAAATACATATTTTGGGTTAAAATCGTAAAACATAAGTTATTTTTTGGGGACTACGTTTTTTATTTTATTTTTATGAATATAGTTTGTTACGTTTAGTTTTTTTTTATAATAAAATTTTGTTATTTTAGTTTTGTATAAATCAGACCAAGCCTATTACTACTGTAGTAATATGAGTTATATCTATAAGTCAAAATACACATTTTTCTTCCATTAAAATGATTAAATGTTCCACTCAAAGTCTCAGATGATCACGATTGTGCTTTGTCTTTCACAAAAACAAAACAAACCAAATTTTTCTAAATATTTTTACGTCGTTTTTTCAAAAAAAAAAAATTAAAAAAAAATAAACGGGCCTAAACGGACTGTCCGTTTAATTGCGTTAAACCCCATTTAATAAACGGACCTAAACGAGTTAGCCCGTTTAAATATGTTAACATTTAAATCATAAACGGGCCTAAACGGGCTCATTTTATAAAACAGGCCCGTTTAGGCCCGTTAATTCTAAGCCCTAGTTAACATCACTAACTACCAGTGGCCACTTCTGATTCTGCGAAATTAAATGCACTCCTCTGGGTTTGGCAAGCGATTGTCTACGAGACATGGTTGTATTGGTAGATTTGTATTGGTTTGCTTTCTATATAAGAACAATATTTGGAAAAAAAATGTGTTTGAATTTTTTTAATCTACAAGGAGTTCGATTTGGTAAGTTAGTTGCGTGTGATTTGAATAGTAAAATACCTCAACTAATTCCTTTTTATATAATTGCAAAGATATCCGTACTTTGAAAAAAGACAAATATTTTACTACGTGTTATTTAATAACTTTAAATTGAGAAGTGGTTCTTTATTTTTCTTGTGATAAAATAAACATATAGACTTCAAGAAATCGCGCGGGTTCAAGGCCTAGTTAAAATAATGTGAATGGCTCTTGCATATACTCATATCTTATTATATAAAACTGAACACGTTTAAAGCATTTAACATAAACATGACACATAAGTAAAATTACAACTCATAACATGTGTCATTGTTAATTTAGATTGTGACACATATCATTGTTAATATAAATTTTTCTTTTTTTATTGTGACACATATCATTGTTAATATAAATTTTCCTTTTTTAACTTAAAATAAAATGGTAAATAATTATTTTTTTAAGTAAAATAAAACATATTATTGGAAAACTAAAAGGAAATAGTAATTCAAAAAAAATTAAAAAATTAAAACTTGAATAAATTTTCCTTGAAAAAAGTTTTTATCAAAAATGAAATAAAAAGTAAACTTTAGTGTTAAAAATTAAAATGTAAACTTGACTAATGTGTAAAATTTGAATTTGTGTCAAATTTTAATTAAAAAAGCTTCAATATATTTTTGTTATTATTTTTTATTTCTTTACTAATTATGTTTTAATAATTGTTCTATGTCAATTAGGAAGATAAAAAGCACATAACTGAAAAAGTTATGCATGCTCTCAAGTAGAAATGTTAAAATGGACTTTAAATTTGCGGCTTTTAATGGGTCTTTAGAGTGACTAAATGCCCATTTAGACCCATTTATCAGATTTGAGCTTAACGGGTTTAAATGGGTATCCTGTAAAAACCCATTTATTAAACGGGTTTTATAAGCGAATAAATGGGGACCCTATTAGACCCGTTTACGTTTTAAAAAAAAAAATTAAGTTAAATGACGTCGTTTTATTACTTAGGGTTTTAGTTTTGCCAAAACAAACTTCGTTTTGTTCAGACATCCTCTCCTTCGTCTCTGATTCCGGCCAAGTACCGATCCCTAGACGCCGCCGGAAAAATCGAAGTCCTTGCCGACCGGCTGAGTCTCTGGTTCGAATACGCTCCACTCATTCCTCCCTCTACACCGAAGGCTTCGCTCCTCCCACAATCGAAGAGCTCACTGGAATCTCCGGCGTCGAGCAGAATTGCCTCATCGTCGGCGCAATTGTTTCTGAGATATTTCTCCGGCAACCAAAGGGTCGACGAGAATCCTGCTTCTCCCAAACCGGCGAGGTAACCCATTCACTTTTTCGTCTCTATTCACTTGTTCTTCAGTTTCTCCGAAGACCTCGCTCGTCGTCGCTCACATTTTTCTTCTCTACTTAATCGCGTCTTCTTTCACTGATTTCGTCTTATTTCTGGGCTCAATTGCTTGGTTTTAATCTGTAGATTTTTGGTTTGAATCGTATGGAAATCAAGTTTTCATTTCTTGCTTTGATTTTGTTTTCCCAGATTGACTCAAAATGCATAGAAATTGATTTGAAATCAGGTGAAAAACTCATAGAGAAAGATTCTCGCTATCTGAAGCTCATAGAGAAAGATTTTCGCTCATCCCAGGTTCGTATTTCTTCCCACACTCTCAATGATCTCAAACACACGAAGATCGTTCGAAATTTGTGTTGATTTTCATTGATTTTAGATCTATGTCCCTTTTTAAGCTCTTACGTCTTAATGAAACTTTATGCGATCAAGACTTTACTTCATTGAAGGCTGGTGAGATCAGTTTTGACTCAAAACTTTTGAGTTTGTATAGATTTGAATTTGATGATGCCTCGTCTCCTGGTGCCCGTTTACCCCAAATCCTTAAATTTGCTTTCTTTATCATCTTCATATATAATTGAAGAAGCTGGTTTGTTGTTGATTGGAGATTTATCTCTTGAGGATAAGTTTTTGTCAAACTTGGTTTTTGTAGCTGATTATTTGATTGATTCTAAGTTGTGATCTTCTTTGATTTTAATGTTCTGATTTTTTTTTTTGATGTTAATTTGCAGCATGGATTTAAAATCTTTAGAGACGATAGCATTTCTGAATGCTCAAAATGAGTTAATAGACATGAACGAGGAAGATACTCAGATTGAGATAAATTTGGAAGATACACAAGTAGAAGCAGCAGAGCAAAGTGAATCTCAATTAGCTCAACCGACTCCACGTAAGAGACGCAAAACTTCAACTGTTGGACAGATTTTGTATCAGTGGGGTTAGAAAAAGATGGCAAAGAAAGGGCTAAGTGTTTGCATTGTGGTACAAAGTTGGTGACACATAGTAAAACGCATGGAAGTTACGGAACGCATCACTTGAGTCGTCATTTAGAGACGTGTACAAAGATGCCTAAGAAAGGAGATAGGCATGCATATGATCACAAGATAGATCGTGAGATCACTAGTGAGGTAATCATCTACCATGATTTACCATTCCGATATGTGGAGTATGAGAAAGTTAGAGCGAGAGACAAATATCTGAATCCCGATTGCCAGCTTATTTGTAGACAAACAGCTGCAGTTGATGTTTTTAAGAGATATGAAATAGAAAAAGAAAAGCTGAAAGAAGTGTTTGCAAAACATCGTGGTCGGGTGTGTTTTACTTCATATTTATGGTCATCTCGTCCCACAGTCATGGGATATATTTGCCTCACTGCCCACTTCATTGATGATAGCTGGAACTTACACAGTAAGATTCTTGCTTTTTGTGATTTGAAGCCTCCACATACATGTGAAGAAATTGCTAATAAGATTATGGAGTGTATGATGGAATGGGGTTTGGAGAAAAAAGTATTCTCCATTGCTTTGGATAATGTGACTAATAACGATAGTATGCTGAAAATCATCAAAGGACGGCTTCAGATGATGAGTGGTAGTGGTCTGTTGTGTGATGGCGAATTTATGCATGTGAGATGTTGTGCTCATATTCTGAATCTGATTGTGAAAGAGGGTTTAGAGTTAGCAAAACATCTTTTGCATGACATTCGGGAAAGTGTCAGATATGTGAAAGCATCTCAAACAAGAATCCAAGCTTTTGCAGCATGTGTAGAGAGAGTGGGGATTAAGAGTGGAGCTGTTATATCTCTTGATGTTCCAACTAGATGGAACTCTACATATGAAATGCTTGTCAGAGCGTTGAAGTTTAGGAAAGCATTTATAAGCATGGAGTCTTTTGACACAAATTAGTACCTGGGTTTCTCAATTAGTAGCATCGGAGTCGGCTTTCAGCATTGGAGCTCGAGTGTTGACTCCATACAGAAACCGCCTGCTTCCCAAGAACGTTCAAGCTTTACTCTGCACTCGCAATTGGTTGCACGGATTTGCAGAATATGAAGGTAATTGTTTAAGATTTACAAAAACTATTGTATAATTAAGTATTTTTAACTAATTCACACATTAAATTGTATGTCTCATAGAAGGTAACGAAGATATTGACAATGAGGATGCTAGAAAGACGGCAAGTAGTTCAGGAGTGGAGTGTTCAAGATCAGGAGATACAAGCGTCTCATGAAACAGTGGTAATTCTTTGACATATTGGTTTATTTGATTGTTTACTTGGTGGGTTTTGAGAAAACTAATTGTATTTGTTGGTAAACTGCAGCTTGTGGTTTCAGAATGTGGTTACAATTAGAAGCACAATCAAGAGGTTATGAGAGCATAATGAGAATTAAATCTGCTGTTTTTTGTTTTTTTGTTGAACATTGTGTTTGTGGTTTGTTACTTTGTCTTGTTTGGTTTCAGAGAACAAAATTACTGATTTTGTGGCTTTTACAAATCATTTGTTTTTATTTTTGTGGTTCGATTACTTCATAGTTTGGAATATGAGCAAATTCTCTGATACAAATAATTTTTTTACAAAAAAACCATATTTATAAATTATAATCTTTTAGATTCACAAATTAAAAATGTAATTTAAAAAAAAAATAATTATTCATGTGGATACATAATTATTTAAACAAAAAAAAAATCATATATAATTTAAATGGATTTAAATGGATCTAAATGGGTCTAAATGGGTTAGTGCAATATAAATAGGGTAAATGGGTAACCCTAATAGATACGAAAACTAAATGGGTCTAAATGGGTTTGGATCTTAAATGGGAATAGATCTAAATGGGGTGGGTCTAAATGGGATAGGTTTACCCATTTTAACATCCCTACTCTCAAGCATGAACGATGCATTTGGGGTCGTCCATGCTTGTTTTAAGTCGTCCATTGTGGGTATCCCATCTCCAAAAACATCAAACACTTGTTTTAAGTATGGACATTTGGTGTAATTGGAGAAATTTGAGTTCATTATATGATGAATATTATTTGGATCAACCGTGAACAATTTATCTATTCCAACAAACCACATGCCTTTCAATGAAAACATCAAATTGGAATTCACTTAAACCTCCAGGCTAAAGTCATAGATCTAACTAGATTTGTATGGATTCAAATCCAAAATATTATCTAAGGTAACCAAAAAACCGAAATACTAAAAAAAAAGTAAATGTTCTTCTTCGAAAAGAGAACAACTGGCAAATTAAATTTGTATGGATTCAAATCCGAAATATTATCTAAGATAGCCAAAAAACCGAAATAAAAGAAAAGTAATTCTTCTTCTACACAAACAAAATTCTTCTTCTTTGGTTTTCTTATCACGGTGTTTTTCGTGAATCTAGAAGACGGTTTTTTATTTTACGCTTACTACAAGATGCAACGAAGGTAGCATATTCTTGGAGAAGTTGTTCCAATCCTTCAGCAAGATCACGAACCAGATCCTCTGGAATTTTATTTTGCGCTTACTGCAAAATGCAACGAGGGTAGTGTATTCTTGGAAAAGTTGTTTCAATCATTCATCAAGATCATGAACCAAATCCTTTGAAATCCCAATTGGGATTCGAAAAAAAACTCATCGTTTATATCATTCGCTAGCTTCATCAATTCTCATGCAAATTTTGCATAAGGTTTCGATTTGAATTTCGGGTTCCATGTCTAAAAGTAAGAACGCAAACACCCAATGTATAAGTTAAAACGACATTAAAATAACTTTTTTTTTTATTGCAAGTAAAATCTCTAAAACTTACTTCAGTTTCTTCTGCTCTAAACAAACATTCTTGAACTCTCCAGTTTCTCTTCGATCTATTGCCTTAAGACCCACATTATAATTGAATCAACTTCATAAGGAACCATCTCCTCCCCCATCATCGCATTGATAGAGTCGCAGATGTTCAGGACCGGTTAGGAGGACATCAAACCGAAAGCATATCCCGAACCGGAAGTACTTGGTTTAATTGTTATTTCTGATTTTGTTATTTCTTTTTTTTTTTTTGAAGAGAATGTAAAATTTTATTCAACTCAAAAACTTGTTTACATTAGATGCATCATTGTACAGATAATCTTAAAAACAGAGCATAGAAATCGAAGCTTAAAACATTACATAACAGACTCGGTCATGATCAATTTAGAAGAGTTTTATGAAGGAATTTGGCTGCCAAACCAGATGAGCATACCCTCCTCGTATCGGCTATCCTCCTTTCGGGCCGTGTTTAGTCTGTTTCTTACATTCTTATCGATAAGTTTGAATAGCCGAGGACATGTGGAATGTTCTTTGCCATGACGTCTATTGTTTCTTTCCATCCAGAGATTGTAAATTGCTGCTTGAAAAGCATACCTTAGTAAGAAGACTTCAATGTGCGGAGGAGTTTCATCCGAGATTAATTGGAGTACATTGTCCCAATCGGAAACGAACCGATTGCGTAGAAGGCCTTTCATTAGCAATGACCATAATTGGCGAGAGTAAGAGCATTCGAAAAACAGGTGATTCCTTGATTCTGAAGTGTTTCCGCAGAGAATACAATCCGTCGAAATGCCTGCATTCCACTTAGCCATATTATCTCCCGTCGTTAATCGATTGTGCATAGCCAACCAACATGTGAAAGAGTATTTTGGAGTAGCGAACTTGAACCAAATTCCTCTATACCAAAGTACTTTTTCACCCGCCGTGCGTAATTGATGCCATGTTTCATGTGTGATGAATTTGTTGACGTACTTTCCTCTTTGTGCTCGCCAAAGAGCCTTATCTGTCGTTGCCATATGCCGTCTTGATCTCAAATCTTCAATTTCGTCTTCAACTTTGTTCAAAAAATCAGTTCGATGTCGTCTTCTCCGATGGTTTGAAAGGACTTGATCGGCTGTGTCATTGCGCGAAATGCCCAAGTCGATGAAGCCTCTAGGTCCCGTAACATCAATTAGTCTTCCTAAGGGAGACCAATCGTCGTACCAAAACCAGGTGTGACAACCATTGTTTACTTCAACCTTATGGAAAGGCCTAGCAATGGTTCGGTATTTTAAGATTTTTCGCCACATCCAAGATCCCATACTCGTGTTGGCGTTCTTAACGGACCATAAAGATCGTTTCTTGAGAAGTGTCATATGCACCCATTGCACCCACAGTGATTTATGTCCCGAAAGTAGCCTCCAAATCAACTTCAAACAACAAACCAAATTCACCTGCTTAAGGGGTCGAAGTCCCAATCCTCCTTCGTCTTTAGGTCTACAAACAGCATGCCAAGACATTTTTGATTTTCTTGTGTTTAAAGATGGCCCCGACCAAAGGAAAGCTGAGCATATACTCTCTATTTCCTTGATACAACCTGCAGGTAATCGAAATGCGGCTGTCCAAAAATTAGTCAGACTTGAAATCACCGACTTTAATAGTTGTAGTCTGCCCGCATACGACAAAGAACGAGCTGTCCATGAGCATATGCGTGCCCTTATCCGTTCAATCAGTGGTGCATAGTCAGCCTTAGTCATGCGCTTCGTGAGTAGTGGAAGACCGAGGTATCTCACCGGCAGTTCACCCAATTCAAACCTTAGTTTCTCCTCTATTATTGCTCTCTCTCTGTTCGATACTCCCGCTAGGTACATGGTTGATTTTTCCAGGCTGATCTTTAGACCTGAGATAGCTGCAAACTCATCTAGCACATCGATAATTCCTTCCATTGATCTTAGTTTTCCATCGGTGAATATTAGAAGATCATCTGCAAAGCAGAGATGAGTTAATTTGAGAGTTTTGCATTTTGGGTGAAATCCAAATGTCCTCTCCAATGCAGCCTTATCCAAGAGCTTGGTCAAGACATGCATACTTATTACAAATAGGTATGGTGACAGAGCACATCCTTGCCTCAATCCCCTTTCACTCCTGAAATATCCTGCCAATTCCCCGTTAACTTGTACAGAAAAAGAAGCAGTGGAAACGCATAGCATGATCCAATGAATAAATTGTTGTGGAAGTCGTATTGCTTGTAACGTGTTTCTTAAGAAGCTCCATTGTACCGAATCGAAAGCTTTTGAGATGTCTATTTTCATAGCACACCGTGGAGCGATCATGTCCTTATGATAATCCTTTACCAACTCTGTCGCAAGCA
The DNA here is from genome assembly GCA_900406555.1 of Pseudoturritis turrita. NCBI lineage: Eukaryota > Viridiplantae > Streptophyta > Magnoliopsida > Brassicales > Brassicaceae > Pseudoturritis > Pseudoturritis turrita. Next base: position 665,298 of record OVBL01000171.1, on the reverse strand, counting down.
GAACATTTTCAATCAAAAGACGGTCTTTAACAAAGGCAGACTGATTTGGTGCAATGAAGCTCGGTAACAACCCCTTTAATCGGTTTGCTAGGATCTTCGAGATGACTTTGTAAATAACATTACAACACGAGATTGGACGATAGTCTTTCATCTGCTTCGCCTCATCTTTCTTTGGAATGAGAGCTAAAATTGTGGAGTTTATCCCTTTTGGTAAAAATCCAGTTTTGAAAAAGGATTGGATCGCCACTGTGAAATCTTTTCCAATCACTTGCCAGGCTGCTTTAAAAAATTCACCGGTATATCCATCCGGTCCCGGGGATTTATTCAGTGGCATGGAGAAAAGGACAGCCCTTACCTCCTCCTCCGTGACCTCCCTGACTAGATGTTCTTGATCCGAAACAGAGCATCGGAAGTGAAGAAGTGATTCCAGTGATTCAACAGAGCATCCCTCGAAATCATCCGGCATACGAGTTAAGAGGTCATTGAAATACCGTTCTGCCTCCCCCTTAATCTCATCCTTGCATTTTAAAACCTCCCCACTTGGTCTTTGTATCTCTCTAATTGAGTTTCTCGATTCCCTTGCGACTGCATATCTATGAAAGATCTTAGTGTTTTGATCACCAACGACCAACCAATGTAACTTTGATTTTTGCTTGTAAAATCTTTCTTCCAAATCCGCAAGATGTGACCAGGTTGCAAATGCCTCTGTTTCATCTATCATCGCATGCTCCGATGGGTTTGATAGATTATTGGTTTGCTTTTGACATAATGTATCGAAAGCCTCTCTTGCACGCCGGGGTAAGTGACCAAGTTTCTCTCTTTGCAGATTTTTCAATTCGTTTTTTAGCTCTTTTAATTTTTTGGAGAAGCGAAACAAGGCTGAAGTCGAGTGAAAGAGCTCCTCCGTGCCAGACCAAAACTCTTCCATTAAAGTCTTAAACCCCGGAAGGGTTGTCAATGCGTTCATGAATTTAAACGGCCTTTTGATTCTGCTCACAGCCGTGTCAAGCGCAATTCTACACCGCATATGGTCTGAACATCCTCCAGATTCGAATACGCTGTACGATCTTGGAAACCTCTGTAACCAACCATCATTGATTAGAACTCTGTCTAATTTCTTGCATATCAATCCCTCAGGCCGTTTGTTACACCATGTGAAACGAGGCCCTTGATAAGTAAGATCCATCAGAGAACAGTTTTGTACAAGTTGTTGAAACGCTCTTGTACCGTGAGATATTGTTGGAGCTACTTCATACCTCGAATGATCTTCTCCTACTAAGGTCTCATTAAAATCACCAAATATTAGCCAATTCTTATTTCGGAGAATTGGAGAATCATGGTGAGTCTTTAAATCTTCCCAAAGCTCACGCCTCTCATTCTCAAAATTTGAGGCGTATACAAATGAACAAAAGAATTCCTCCTCTTGTGCTTCGATTTTAACAGAACACGTTATCAATTGACTACTCGTAAAGACTGGAGTTAGTCTCACCGTATCCCGCCAAACCACCCATATTCTTCCCAACCTATTGAACTCGTAATTCGATAGAAAAGACCATTGCGGAAACACTGAAGAAACAATACGCTGAGATTTTGTTTCCTTTACTCTTGTTTCCAAAACACAACCAAACTCAAACTCATTTTCATTGACCCATCTTCTCATAACGGAATGTTTATTTGATTGATTGAATCCGCGCACATTCCAAAAGAACCCAGCCATTAATGATTGTTGTTCTTGCGCCCTCTTCTATTCGAAACACTAGGGGTTTTCTCAAGAGGGTCCTTTGTGTTTTGAGTTGTCAAGGCTGCAAGGTACTTGTGAGATGACTTAGAATCACGAGGAATAGAAGGTCTGGTACCTTGCTCCTCACGTCTGGTTACTCTTTGTTTTTCCTTGTTTTGTCGAGTGGTTTGTTGCAATTCACCCTCTTCTATCTCAGCATCCTTTTCTTCCTTATCATCATCCTTTCCGGCTTCATTTCCTTTAGTGTCTGAATTTTCATCTTCTTCTTCCTCGAGTGCTTCATCGTCCACATTTGATAAGATTGAGAACCGTGAAGGTGATGTAATAGTCTCCTTATTATTCCCTAATTTCCCCCCTTGTTTGCCCATCTTTTCAGGAGAGACCATCTTCCAACTTTCCCCATCCACTTCAGCAATTTCTCCCTGCTCGATTTCAATGTGATCCATGCTCTGATTTGTACTCTTTATCTCGCTAGCAGAAATGTTGTCTTCCACAGACCTACTTTCTTCATTTGTCTTTGTTCCTGCTGCTCCGCTACTATTACCCTCCTCCTTCTTGTTAGTCTCTGTTTCTCCTGCTCTATTGTCTTTCCTCACTTCCACAGGACCCGAAATCTCTTCCTCTCTTGCATCTATATTCTGTTTTTCTTTATTTTGATTCTCTGTTTCTTGCGTTGTGTTTGATCTTTTCATAATCGTGATCTGTTTTGATCCTTTGTTTACCAAGCAATCCTTTGATGAATGTCCCCATTTGGAGCAGGTCCTGCATCTTGGTGGGAGCCATGGATACGCATACTCGATCTGAGCATCTACTCCTTTAGCAGATTTGAACCGGAACAATGTTGGGAGTTCCTTCGATAGATCCGCTTCCACAAACACTTTCGCCTCTTCGAAGCTTTTACACTCCGCCGTGTCAGGATGTAGCCTTTTTGGATCGCCGACCAGGCTAGCTAGAAAGCCAATTCCTTCCCATGAGAACATCTGTCTTGGCACATTCTTTAACCGTACCCACATAGGTATAGAATTGATTTCTGGTTGGGATTCCTCTACAACCGGAGACCATTTCGATACTATCATTGGGATCTCGGCAATATTCCACATACCTCGGCGAAGTACTCTTGCTCGTACCGAGCTATCACTGATTCGAAACTTGACTGTTGTGTCGTTGACGACAAACACATCAACCTTTAGCGTCTTGTCACCTAATGGCCAAATCTTGTTAACGATGACGTGGATCTTCGCCACATGTGGTGCAGAGGAGAGGAATTTCCCGATGAGAAACTCTTCCCATAGTGGTTTCGAGTTGTCTATGACGGCATCCGGTATTTCTACACACGGAGTACCCTCGATCACTTGTATAGAGAGCTCATGTTTGGACAAATATGGTTTTTTCTGTGCGACAGACAACCATGAAGGACGTTTAGTAGCTTCATCTGAACTTGCAATCACCGGAGGAGCTTCGACCGGCGTCGCCATGGAGGGGTCACGGCCGCTGTGGCCGACAGGACCAAACCCACAAAGTAGGGAACTTTTGACTTTTGAAGACACTTTTGAAATCGCACTAAAAATCGCCCTTTAGTGGAGTAGGTGAGAGTTTTGGAGTAAGAACGAGAGACGTGGTCATCCTTGTGTTAAGGAACCAATCTCTCCACTTTCCCATTTCCTTGCTTGTAGGAGTTGATCTCCATGGATTGTTTCGTTACGTCTATTTAATCAATGAGAAAAGCCAAAAATAGGCAATCTTAATTGCCAATTCAAGTGTTCTCTGTTCTTATGTTTTTGCCTGATTCTGAACCTTATCACGCATGCTTCTGAATCTTCAACCACCATTTGCACCAAAACCTTCTCGAGCTTCCCTTCCGTTTATAAAACCTTAACATTATCTTTCGAGATAAACAATATTTCTACCAAATACTGCATCAAGAACTATAACACTGGTGAAACGACACCGAGGCAACATCAACAACAATTGAGTACCATCTCTTGAATCGGACTGAAACATTCAGTTTCTCTTAACGTTAAGTCGCTAACTCTTATGTTTCCTTAGCTAGCTGCAATTGTGTTGTAGTAGCTTCTTCTCCTTTATCTTAGTACTTTTGTGTTCTCAAACGAAAGATTTCATTAGAACATCAAACGAAAGATTTGATTATGGTCTAATATTTATAGGAGACTAAATAGAGAGTTGAAAAAAAAAAGTGTATTAGGGTTTATTATATCATCGGCGGCCGACTTAATTCTCTAAATTTTAGTGGTTTTAATTATTTTTTATTGTATTAGAGTTTTTTATATCGACATCAGCTGACTTATTTCTCAAAAATATATTTTGAATTCATATCATGAAATTCTTTGATGGCCTTTCGGACATATAGGATATCCTAAAATTTGGTCTTCTGAATTGTCTTGGGTATTTATCAACTTTCTAAAATTTATGTCTCACATTACATAATATGATTTTTTTTTGCAAAAATGTGATTTTTGTTAATTTCTTTTGTTTTTGTTGTTGTTTAATTGTTAAATTTTTCTGCTAAAGATAAATCTGAAAATAGGCTTTTAATGTGATAATATCTGAAAAATGCCAATTTAAATAGGAAAATACAATTTTATTATTACTTTTTAATATAAATCGGATTTTTTTTTTAAAGATCCATTAAAAATAGTATCGTAATTAACCACTCTAAAATAGATTATGAGTCATCCTAACTTCACAAATAATATACAAAACTAGGTGGGGCCTGCACCTTGCGCGGGAAAATAAATACATTAGTATGTTAATAAAATTAAAACATAACTTTTTTGATTATCTATTCATTTTTCAAAAATACATATCTAAATAAAACAAATCGAAACACGAAAATTTCGTGTATCGAATACTACGGAAAAAGATTTGAGAATCATAAAAATCAACTTAACCGACCTTATCTCGTATAATGATATATAACATATAACTTCTTCCATATTTATATATGTAGTTGTAAATAATATGGATCTAATTGACTAAAAAAAAAAGAGATTGGAAATATAGATATATAAATTTTGCGTAAACACCATATTTTAGAATAAAAATACTAAAATATAACTAAAAAAATAAAATAGAAATGGATAATTTATAAATAGAACTAATGAAATTTTTATTTCCATAAAATAACTAAAAATTCAAAATCTTATAGATTTTAAGATATTTTCTTATAAACCACATTCATTTTCTTCCATTCAAAACCACTCGTTTAAACAATATAATCCTATATATATTAATTAAGGAGACATTCACAAAAAAATCATAGCTGTCGTTCAAAGAGAATTTTAGGGGACATGTCATTTAATTTAACAAATCAGAACATTTCAATAAAAACTATATGCCATGGTAAAAATCTCTACATATTCTCATTAATTTTATAACATAAGCCCATTAATACATGTTTTAAAAATTTAAACCTAACTAAATGTAATATTTTAGACTTACCATATCATCTATTTTAAATTTTTTTCTGATATATTAACAAACTTTTTATTCTTATATTTATAACAATATTATATATTATGTATATATGTATTTAGATTAATATACTATATAAATATCGTATGCTCTATAATTTACACGAATAATGAAGATCAATTTTACACTTGAAAGATATTGAAATAAATAACATTTGCATATGTTTTGATCAATTTTACACATAAAATATTAAAAATAATGACATTAACAGATCTTTGATCAAAAGTATTCAACTTTATTACATTTATGCACAATACATATCATTTTTGTACGTTTATAAATGTTAGAATTTATATGTTTTGTCATACACGTTTAAATATTAAAAATTTATATATATTAAAATCGATTAGTCAACCTATGTAATCACTTAAGTACGAATCGTGTTAAATTTTGTATGGACGGATTTAAAGAATCGTTAGGACGTTTATAAAAAAAAGCTAAAGTGTATTATTTTAAAATGTATATCTTTTGTTGTAAAAAAATTTCACAATTAAATTAATGTTTTATGTTTGCATCGACGAATGTCATGTGTTGTCCCAAAATGATTCACACCAATTTATAGAGTTCAAAAATAATTTATTAACAATTTATTAAAAATAATCATTCACACCAAAATGATTCCTAGGAAAATGATGCCACTTATACCATTTTGAATTTATTATCCAATTTTTAATTTTTAGATCTAATTTTTAAAATCAGTATAAGTAGTTGTTTTTTTGTATATAAGATTAAAAAAAAAATATTTTGAAGATAGCAAATTCATTATTTTTGATATTTTAAGTTTTTTTTTCCTTATCATTGTTATCCGTTTTTTCCAGTGCCCACATTTTTTATCTTTACTCAACGCAAATGTTTGTATTTATTTATATTTTTTATTAATATTTTTTTGAAGAGAACATTATAAAATTATTCATTAACATTGTAACATCAAATTTTTTTTTTTTTTACTAAACCCTAACATGGAAGTCTCAACCCTTATAAATGCACGTAAACATTGAAAATAATTGATAGATCCTAAATCCTAAATTCTAGCATCAAATCTTAAATCCAAATACAAACACGTATATATTAATTTTTTATAGTTAATCATATGCCATCAAATTCTTTGATCAGGGATGTTAAACCCTACCATGAACGTCTAAACCCTAACCATGTAGACAATCATTGGAAATTATGCATAGACTCATTTGATGGTTTACAGAAAATGTATAGGCTAGGATTCAAGTCTTCGATTCATCGTGACCCAATATTAGTAATAAAATCTCCACATTATATCATTTCATAAAACAATTTGATCGATGGGTTTTAATTTGATTTTTTTGTTCTTGTTTCTACATAAAGTATTTGAAACACATGAGCTTACTGTTCGGATTTAGATAATAATAATTTAAAAAAAAAAAAAAAATATATATATATATATATGTGTTTTGTCTTTTCTTTCGGTGGAGCGTCTGGTATTTTTCTCTTTAACGCTAATTGTTTGGATCAGATTTTGGGTCCTCCGTACGCAGTCGTAGATTTCTTGCATACAACCTTAGAGTGTCCTATGGAAATAGTCAGAGAGCTCCTGGTACGTAAGACTTCTATCCTCTTGGGGGATGAGAGATGCGGCCGCCTAAGTTGCTGTCTCTAGTGAGATATTCACAATGATTCTCTAGAGATGTGTTAGACCATACATAAGTATATCATCATGAAGATCTTCAGAATGATGAGAAGGGGTTTCCCTCTTAAAGACTCTCTGATGCCCAAGTCAGGCTACCACTAGAGAGTAAATTGATTCAAGAGGTGAGTGTGTTAATGAAATACATTAGTATGTTAATGAAACTAAAACATAAATTTTTTGATTATCTATTCATTTTTCAAAAATACATATTTAAATAAAACAAATAGAACACGACATTATCGTGTATCGAATACTACGGGAAAAAAATTTAGAATCATAAAAATCAACTTAACCGGACACCTTATCTTGTATAATGATATATAACATATAACCTTTTCATATTTATACGTAGTTGCATATAATATGGATCTAATTGACTAACAAAAGAGATTGAAAATATAGATATATAACTTTTGCGTAAACACCATAACACCATATTTTAGAATAAAAATACTAAAATATAACTAACAAAATCAAAATAGAAATGGATAATTTATAAACAGAACTAACGAAAATCTCAATTCCATAAAATAACTTAAAACTCAAAATTCTAGAGATTTAAATATTTTCATATAAACCACATTCAGTTTCTTCATTCAAAACCACTCGTTTAAAAAATAAAATTGTAGCATTTTAAAATGTTAAATTTGATATGGACGGATTTAAAGAATCGTTGGGACGTTTATTAAAAAAAAAAATGTATTATTTTAAAATGTATATCTTTTGTTGTAAAAAAATTCACAATTAAATGAATATTTTATGTTCGCATCGATGAATGTTATGTGTTGTCCCAAAATGATTCACACCAACTTATAGAGTTCAAAAACAATTTATTAAAAATAACCATACACACCAAAATAATTCTTAGGAAAATGATGCCACTTATACCATTTTGAATTTATTATTCATTTTTTTAATTTTAGATCTAATTTAACAAATCAGCATTCTAATTTTATAAGTAATTGTTATTTTGTATATAAGATAAAAAAAAATTCATTTTGAAGATAACCAATTTTATTATTTTGATATTTCTAATTTTTTTCTTTTATCATTGTTATCTTTTTTAAGTGCACATATTTATTATCTTTAATCACCGTAAATGTTTGTATTTATTTATATTTTTTATTAATATACTTTTTTAAGAGAACATTAGAAATTATTCATTAACATTATACCATCAATTTGTTTTAAAAAAAAATAAGAGGTGCCAAACCCTAATTCGGGAGCCTAAATCCTTATAAATGCACGTAAATATTGAAATAGATCCTAAATCCTAAAATCTAGCATCAAATCTTAAATCCAAATACAAACACGTATAAATTGATTTTTTTTTAGTAATCGTATGCCATCAAAAATTTTGATTAGAGATGTTAAACCCTGCCATGAACGTCTAAACTCTAACCATGCACACAATAATTGAAAATTATACATAAACTCATTTGATGATTTACAGAAAATGCATAGGCTAGATGTAAAGGATTCAAGTCCTCGATTCATCGTGACCCACTATTAGTAATAAAATCTCCACATTATATCATTTCATAGAACAATTTGATCGATGGGTTTTAATTTGATTTTTTTTGTTCTTGTTTCTAAATAAAGTATTTGAAACACATGAGCTTACTGTTCGAATTTAAACAATAAGAATTTTTTTGTTTTAAATAATATGTTTTGTCTTTTCTTTCGAGGAATAATTCATAGTTCCGTTTGTTTGGATTTTAGTGTTTATTTTATCGGAACTATGAATTATTCTTCAAAACATACATAATCCGAACAAACCTCTTCATCGAATAAAAGACTCAAAAACAGAGGAAACCTTGTTAAACACGGAAAAAAAAAAAGTATAGGTTCATGTAACAAATTCCTTTCAAACATAAAGGGTAAAAATACTAAAAGGAGATATCTTGTTGAAAAGGCAAAACCTAAAAGAAGAAGTAGGATTAGATAACAAACTCCTTTCAACGAAAAACGAAAATATGTAGAGATAATATTATTAGAAAATTACCTTATAGAAAATGTCAAAGTCTGGAAAAAAGAAAAATAAATAAGAATCATTACAATAGCAAGAAAAAGAAAATGAATAGATCAAATAACTAACACAAAAACACAATTACTAAAAATGTATGTCATCATAGATTCAAGACACGTAAACAAATTAATATTAATTTTAAATTTTAAAATAAATATTATAACAAAAGTACATACCAAATTTAATAATAATAAATAAGATTTTATAATAAACAATTTTTTGTTAGAAATAAATAACCGATTATTGTTAGAAATAATACAATATATAAAATACAGACTATACTTACTTTGAAATTAACAAAAACGTTACAACCTATAAAACGAATACAATGATAATAATTAAGACAATAAATAACGAATATAAGATAAAAAGAACACAAGCTATATAATAGAGAACAAAACACATAAATTTAAGAATAAATAAGAACAAATTATACCTCAGAAAGGAGTTTAAAACCTATTAAAAAGAATAAAACGATAATAATGAGTAAAAAATAAATAACGATTTCATGATATAATAAACAACATAAACAATATAATAGATAACAAAACACATATACATAAACAACAAATATAAGAACGAATTATACCTCTAAAAAGAGATTATAACCTATAAAACGAATAGAACGATAATTAGTAGAAAAATAAAAAGAAATAAACGAATAAACAACAAAACTAACAACATGCGCAATATATATTCTATAAACACAAAAACGAATAAAATAATACCTCGAAGACGGCGACATAACCTACCAAAAACAGAACAAATAAAACAATATCATTAGGACAAAAAGAAAAAGGTATTACAGAACAAACAATATGTGTAGTCTCTATCGTATTTATAACAAACGATAAAAATAATACCTAGAGTTTTAAAAGAACCGACACAAACAAAAGGGCAAATAAAATAAACACTAAAACCCAAAACGGGTAAAATAGATGGGCCACAATAAAAACATACACAAACCCATAGCAATTATATACGTTCGAAATAAGGATATTTTAGTCATAAAATTTCGATGGCAAGGGATTGTAATTAAATGATTTCATTAATGACATAAAGGTAAAAACAGGTCTGAGAGTGATTTCTGGAGCCGCCACGTAGGATTTTGCACTTGCTAAATAATAGTATGATAAATCTATAAAACAAGCATCAAAATACGTCAACTATGAACCAAAAATATAGAAATCCATTATCACGTAGATTTTCCAACTTTGAATATCAATAATATAATGAGTTATTGCTAGTGTTTATTGATATTATTGATAAAATGGGCCGGCTGTTTTAATAATATGATCCATTTGTAAGTTTTAATATCACCAGTTAATTATATGGGCCAAAATAAAATAAAAAAAAAATCGAAACCTAGAAGCCCAATTTAAACGATGGCAGCATATGTAATTAAAACGATTCATTAATGACATAAGAATAAAAACAGGTCTGAGAGTGAATTTGGAGTTGTCACGTAGGATTTCGCACTTGCTAAATAATAGTATGATAGATGATTCGTCTCTATTTTATTTTTGCATAGAACTTTTTTATATATAATTTCATATTATTCCAGCTTCTTAATTGCATATTTTCACTTTTACTTAATTTCCTTAAAAAACACACGTAATAATTTAATTAAGTGGTTAAATTATTGAGCAAATAATTGATAAAATAGTTTAGTAAGATTCTTTGAAAACCAAAATAGTTGCTCTGGTACCTCTTCAAGCCACATCAGTTCCAAACACTATTGTTGCTAACACTATTGTTGTTGAGACTGTGATTCCAATCACACCAGGTAATAAAGCTACTCCCTCCAAAAATTTGTCTTCATCTTCTCCAACTACTACCAGTGACAGAACTATATTGATCTCAACAAAAGAGACATCCACTCCTAAACAAGTAACATCTTCTTCTGCTAAAGCGGGCCCTAGTATTAGCAGGAATCTATCTAGCATTTCATTGAGTAATAGCATCTTTTCATCTCTTGACTCTTCGGAAGATTAAGAAAAAGTTATGATGTTGATCATGAACAATTGGAATTCTTGACATTTTCAGGTAAAAGAATCCTTCGGAAAAAGCTGTCAAACTATCCACTAAAGTAAAAGAAATACAATAGAAACTAATTGCGGGTGGTTGTGGTCGTGGAAACAAAAGTGGTTGTGGCTAGTTCGGATCTCCGCAATGCTCATTTTTTGTAGTCGAAGCGGACGACTCGATTATTTTGTAAGTTCTATTAACTTACGCTTTACATTTTATGTAATCTCGTACTAAAAACGGTTTGATGCAGCTTATAACTGTGTTCAATTAGATAAAGATTTGTTTCGGTAAAAAAAAAATGGCACACGTAATGATTTTTGAAGGTGTGGGGATCTTGGTGGTCCAAACTCCAAATCGACTCATTTAACCCCAAAAAAAGAAAAAAAAAATCCAAATCCACTCCAAAACCAGTTGCGAGACGGCTGAAACCGTGGCAATCCGGGATATGTCAAAAACCCAATGTTGCCCCTCATATAATTTGTCCTAACTCTGAAACAAAGGGCAAAAAGGTCATTTACAAGTGTCATCCCACACATAAACGGATAAAACCATCGGCTCAAGGCACCTGGTTTTTCACTTCCGCTTTGCGGCAGTTTTGTGACTTTTGAATGTTTCTTTTCTTTTATAATATAACCCTTCGATTCCCATTTTCTTTCATCTGCAAATTCACAAATCTTCAAAGCTAAAAGAAAAATCAAGAACAAAGAGTTTTTTTTTCTGTTGAATTATTCAGTCAAAATTTGAGATGAGTTCTACGAGCAAGGCATGGACGGTGGCGGCGAGCATTGGGATCGTGGAGGCATTGAAAGACCAATTAGGTGTTTGTCGATGGAACTACGTTCTCCGTTCGATGAATCAGCATCTCCGGAATAACGTCAGACCCATTTCTCAGACCAAGAGGCTCTCCTCTTCCTCCTCTTCCCCCGCCGTCGTCGCCGCCTCCGGTAATACGAAGCATTCGGAGGAATCGCTCCGGACGGTGATGTACTTGAGTTGTTGGGGTCCCAATTGATGCATACGGATCAAAGGTTTCAACATCTTTGCTCAACAAGAAACCCTGAATCTGGAGTCTGCATATGGCTCGATTGGGTCCAAGTTTCACAAAAGCAGAGGCTAGAAAAAAGGAGCCTCATTTGAAAAAGATACTGAATGTATTATGTATATGTAGCGATGTGCTTAAGCCTTTAACAGTTATTGAATCAATTGATTAAACTCAAATCATTTCGAGATCATGGAACTGATTCAGTCTCAATTACTGCAACTAATCAAGGCTATTATAACAAAAAGTCCTTGGAATCTATCACTTTAACCGAGCTGAGAACAGAACATGTAATATACTATGATATATCAGTTGGTGAATCAATCTCATGTTTTGATCCAAAGACTAGATAAGGTAAAAAGACAAGATTGTGGGCTTAAATTTACCAAATCTGTAACCTTTTTAGTCTGAGTTTTACCGCATCGTAGGGAATCTGTTAATGCTGATCCCACTTTACACCCCTTCCTGCTTAATAAAGAGTCATTTTTCATCAGCTAAATTATCTATTTTGTTGGATTATATTTGATCTGTCAGAGAATTACGATCTCATTGATTGTCTCCTTTGTTCGAGACACTGCTGGTGTTTCCTTGGACGAGTCCATGGATTTGCCTTTATCGGACGGCAAGGTATTTTGTGTTTTATAAACGTTTTACATTCCTTCGTATTATTAGCACAGATTGATTGGTGATACAGAGTGCTCTGTTTTCAGTTTGGTGAATGATGAGTTTGTAGACATGCTTGTTGAACATACTGAAGAAGAATGGTGTGAACAGCGAAAGGGTTTGCTTAATTGCTTTGATGCTAACCTCTGTGATCGGTGATCTGCAGAAACTCAAAAGGGGGAGAGTAGCTAGGTACTCAGTGAAAACAGTTGAGACAACTGGAGCTGGTGATTCTATTGTTGGTGCATTTCTTATCTCTTTCCACAAAACATGGATCTAAACTCAAATGTAAGTATTGAAATTTCATATCTCACGCAGATCAGAAAGTCAGTCTGGAGTTTGTATGAGACCGAGAGTTACAGATGTTGTTTTGAAACTCAACTGAACTGACAAACTAAAAACACTTTTGTTATTTGAAGCAGAGAGTTACAGATGTTGTTTTTACACATTAAGATACACTCCTATTCTTCTTTCTATGTAATAATTCGACTTTCGAATCTGTAAGCTAACATTTTATTGTACAAAGCGGATGGATAATTCAATCCTCTTGCACTTTTATGAATGATGTTCTTTACAAATAATCAAGAAACTCTTCATGTTAAAAACCGTTGTTCTCTCATTCTCTTTACAAGCTCATTGCTCTCGCTGAGCCTACTCTTTCGTCAACCTGCACGAAACACCCATCAGGTTTCAGTGATCATCATTCTCAAGTTCAGACACAAGTAGTGTGTAGTAAAGAAACAAATGAGATTTGTGTCCATTTAAATTTTGGTAAGAAACATAATTACTTGCTTTCAAAAGAGTAATGTCTGACTCTGACATCAACCACCACATAACAGTAACACTAGGTAAAAGAACGACAGTTATATCACTGGGAACCATAATGAGTTCTATCTGATTCAAGGAGCAGCCGATAAATGATCATACCGTTGATTCTGTAGTATCTTTCGACCTGTTCTCGCTGAGGTACCGCTCAAATGCCCCGTCTCCTCTAAGTATTGTTGCTGTGCATCCACGAGAAGCTTCTGCGCCTATTGATTCCTCATCTACAATAACGGCGTCAATTCTTTCATCTCCCTTCTTAGCATCTGGAATCTGATAAAACAAATGAAACAGAATTGTCAAGGCAAGAGTTATATAGTAGCTGAACAATCTTTCTGGTAGCTGAAGTACCTCAAACATGGCTTCGGTTAGAATGCTTTCAAGTAAGGCTCTTAGTCCCCTTGCACCTGTATTCTTCATCATCGCTTGTTTGGAAATCAGCCCTAGCGCTTTCTCAGTAAAATGCAGCTTTACCTGAAATTTTGCAACAGATCATGTAGGTTTAGGGATCAAAAGTCTTAAGTTTAAACTTAAAGTTGAATGCTTTTTACATGCAAAGCTAAGTCTTTTGGCAAGTCAGTAGTTCGAGGGAGCTTACGTTGTTCATACTAAAGAGTTTCTTGTACTGTTTCCCAAGAGCATTTTTGGGCTCTACAAGCACCTGCAGGGCAAAAAGCAAAGGCAATATTAGCTACCCTTTAATATGAGAAGGGTAAGGAAATTGAAGTCTTGATGATGGAAACCACTATCTCACTTTGATTTCACTAGCTGCGAAGAAGCAGCAACATGAGCAAATCAAGGAAATGCACTATCAGCAACATGGCAAAACATTTACAAGCTACGAAACAAGTCAAATTACCCGAATGAGCTGGTCCTCTGTTAGAGATGACAAACTAACTAATATGGGAAAGCGCCCTACAAACTCAGGTATAAGGCCATATGCTGTCAGATCAGCACTCTCAACCTGCAATGCAGACGGCATTCCAAAACTAAGATCTCTTTCCGGAAAAGAGAAGTATTTACATAGGAAAACAGAAGCTCAACAGAATCTTTTTAGTATATACCGATTCCAGCAAAGATGACGTTACTACACCACTGGTCACTCCACTGGTAGCCATGTTGGCACGTACAGGAGCTCCAAAACCAATTGATGAATCTTGCCGTCTGACAAAACATTAGAGATGGTGATCAAAGTCAAAACAAAACCACTAATGTATTGCAACAAAAAGGAAGCATAATGAATTACCTATCCACAATGGTCTTCTCAAGGTTAACAAATGCTCCTCCACAGATAAAGAGGATATCTTTTGTGTCTATCTGTAGATCATCCAGCAATGGAATAATATGAGTAGAGAACACTTTAGATGCGTAGTAAAAGACTGAACGGTTTGAGGTCAATTATAGAGGATATAGTGGTAATAAAAAGAGAGGTAAACAACTCGTTCTAGCTGTAAACCTGTATATGGTCACCCCGTGGATGCTTCCTTGCTCCCTTCCCTGGAACATTTACGATCTAGGAAAAAGAAGAAGACCCAGCAATCAATACAGAAGCAAAGCATGAATCCAGAACCATTCTCTTCGCGAGAAAGAGCCTCAGAAGTAACACAGATGTGTAAATGGATTAGTAACTATGTGATGTCGCATATATCAATTGTCATATCGATAACCTTTTCGTTCTCTCCTGTAGTATACTGATGAGGATCACTTCTACAGACTACACTATAACTCGCTATGCAAGTGCCTCATGTCTACTGAACAATGGTTCCAGTAGATGCATCAAAGGGTAAGAAAGCAATCCACTTACAGTGCCTTCCAATAATTTCAAAAGTGCCTGTTGGACACCTTCTCCAGAAACATCTCGGCTAATGTTTAAGCTCTCAGCCTGCAGAAGGGAGCATCTAGGAAGCTTAAAAACTCAATAATCTTGTCCTTATCCCAGGAGTTATCAATTTATCATGTCTTGCATACTGACCTTCTTCGTTATCTTATCAACTTCATCGATGTAGACTATACCCTGCTGTGCTGCTTGTACGTTGAACTCAGCGGCCTACAAGTCACAAGGGAATTTTCTGAAAAGGTACAACACGGAACGTGTGCTGGGAGTGTAATCACGACTGAATAAGAAGTGGTACCGTTAGTAGCTTATGAAGGATTGATTCAACATCTTCCCCAACATAGCCAGCCTGTAGAGACACCATACAAAAGCTGGGTCAAAGACCAACACAAGAAATCCTATCGAAAGATCTCCAATCCAATAGTTGAAATGCTGAGAATCATATGAACCAATACGAATATAGAAAATCACAATTCTTACCTGAGTCAGTGTAGTTGCATCAGCAATGACAAATGGAACATTTACAAGCCGAGCTAAAGTCTTTGCGAGTAATGTCTTCCCTATTGTTTAAGAATCAAATAAATAATCATGTCAGAGTCAGCAGGGAGAGCACGAATAGGCAGCAAAGAACATGATCAGAGAAAACAAATTCATACCAGAGCCAGTAGGCCCCATCAAGAGAACATTGCTCTTATCTAATTCTACATTATCGTCATCATCAATTGGTTGTGCTGCTGACCTAGTATTCAATGTCCACTATGTTAGTTTCCAACACAAGCCGTATATCACAATAAACCATAACGAATTGAATTGGTAATGAAGCGTTCCATCAAGTACAAGAATGAAAACTAAGCCATTAGAGAAAACAATGAATGACAGAGAACCAACCCTTTCCTCATAGAGGTATGATATATTCTCTTGTAATGGTTATACACAGCGACCGAGAGCACCTACGATGAAAGTCATAACCACCATGTTCGTAAGTAATAACAAATTGATGGCAGGACACATGATCAGAAATGAGCAGTAAGTAATTCCGATGTTAAGTGAAAAAGACAGAACCTTTTTGGCGCGGCTTTGGCCAATGACGAACTTGTCAAGCCATTTGCAAATCTCCTTTGGAGTAGGAAAGTCTCTGCCTAAGGTAGCTCCGCCCCATCGACTAATGTCCTTGGCCGCATCGGGTAACGGAGAAGCATCCACATTGGCGTCGCCATTAGAGGCTGGAGCGATGTTGTTCGGAGGAGGACCGTTTAGAGGAGGAGGCGGAGACCAATCCTCAGGTGGCTCTGCGCCGTAAGATCTGAGAGTATCCCAGAAGGAAGATCTGAGTTTATTTCTGTAATTTGAGCTGTGATTGTTGACGAATCCATGATTTGGGTCTTTTGAATGTTTCCTTGTGGATTTAGAAATATTAGTAGGTGGGGATTGAACACGACCGATCTCGATGAATGTGCCCTGAAGAGGAGAGACGCCACGAGGGTTGAAGCCGTAAGCGGTTTTGCAAGTCGGACAGAAATTGACAGACTGAAAATTGGTTTTATCTCCGGCGGCGGAATCATCGGGACGGTGAAGAAGATTAGAAGAAGGGAATTGACGATTGGAGAAGAGAAGATCCATTTGTTTCGAGCAACGAGGACAATTGGGCTCAGCCCTTAGCTTCCGGCGTGTGGCGGGGACCGGAAAATCATCGCCTCCAGCTCCGCCGCCGTTGGTTCCACCTCCGCCGCCTTGCTCCGACATAAACCGATCCTGCAAGAGACGGCGAGGCGATCCCAATTCCAGAGAATAGAGATGAGTGGGAACAGGAGAAACCGAACGAGCATGGAAAGCTAAGGACTTGAGATTCCTCCATCTCCAAATTCCAGACATTTTGATTGAAATGAAAACAAATACAAAAATCAAACAGACACACACAGGATTAAGAATCAGAAACAGCACAAAAACCCAGACATAGAAAAGATAAACTCGAGATCTGTCTGCATCAGCTCCGATGATGTTCTGTGTCTATATATATACGTATGTATATGTGGAAATGCATTTGTGAAATAAATGAAGGAGCGTTAGGTTAAGATTAGATCGAGTGGGGAAACCTTAAATCCATCAATTTGCAGAGGAGAGAAGAGAAAAGCGGAAAGTTGAAGAAAACGATAGACTCGGAGAGAAAAAAGACGAAGCACACACATTATCCATCTCTCTCTTCTCTCTCATCACGTTGCGTTTGGTGGAAGACCACATGGGGACACGTGGAACCCAAATCTCTGACCTCCACGCGCCGTCACACACAGATAGCTCCGGCGGCGGATCGGAAGCGAATCAATTCGTCTCCGACGCGATTTCCAAGTCGACCCATTTGAATCATTTGAAGCAAGTCCAGTCCTTTCTCATCGTTGCTGGGCTTAGTCATTCACCTTTCCTCTGTTTCAAGCTCCTTCGCTTCTGCACACTTCGTCTCTGTAATCTCTCCTATGCTCGCTTCATCTTCGATCACTTCTCCTTCCCCAATACACATCTCTACGCCGCCGTTTTAACCGCTTACTCCTCCTCTCTCCCCCACCATGCTTCCTCTGCCTTCTCCTTCTTCCGACTCATGATCAACCGCTCTTTTGCTCGTCCTAATCACTTCATCTACCCACTTGTCCTCAAAGCCACTCCACATCTATCTTCTGCTTTCCCCACTCCTTTGGTGCATTCCCACTTGTTTAAATCCGGGTTTCATCTCAACGTCGTTGTCCAAACTGCTCTACTTCACTCATACGCCTCTTCTGTTTCTCACATCCATCTCGCCAGACAACTGTTCGACGAAATGTCTGAGAGAAACGTTGTCTCCTGGACCGCTATGCTTTCTGGGTATGCTAGGTCCGGTGATATCTCCAATGCCGTTGCTCTGTTTGATGAAATGCCTGAGCGTGATGTTCCCTCCTGGAACGCTATTCTTGCTGCTTGTACCCAGAACGGCCTTTTTGTCGAAGCTGTTTCTTTGTTCAGAAGGATGATCAATGAGCCTCATATTCGTCCCAACGAGGTAACCTTAGTTTGTGTCCTCTCTGCTTGTGCTCAGACTGGTATGCTTCAGTTGGCAAAAGGGATTCATGCCTTCGCATACCGTCGTTCTCTTTCTTTTGATGTGTTCGTTTCGAATTCCTTGGTCGATTTGTATGGAAAATGTGGCAAATTGGATGAAGCAAGCTCTGTTTTTAAGATGAATTCCAAGAAAAGCTTAACAGCTTGGAATTCCATGATAAATTGCTTTGCACTCCATGGTAGAAGCGAAGAAGCCATAGCAGTGTTTGAAGAAATGATGAAGTTGAACAGTAACGATATGAAACCAGATCACATTACCTTTATTGGTCTTCTCAATGCTTGTTCCCACGGGGGTTTGGTATCAAAAGGCCGTGCTTATTTCGACCTCATGACAAACAGATTCGGTATTGAGCCAAGGATTGAGCATTATGGTTGCCTGATAGATCTTCTAGGCAGGGCTGGTCTGTTCGATCAAGCACTGGAAATTATGGCCGGGATGAAGATGAAAGCGGATGAGGCAATTTGGGGCTCATTGCTCAATGCTTGTAAGAAATATGGGCATTTGGATTTGGCTGAAGTTGCTGTGAAGAATCTGGTTGCTTTAAATTCTAACAACGGAGGTTATGTCGCTATGATGGCAAATTTATATGGAGAGATGGGTAATTGGGACGAGGCACGCAGAGCTAGAAAGATGATCAAACACCAAAATGCTTATAAAACCCCAGGCTGTAGTTGGATTGAGATCGATAACGAGGTCCATCAATTCTATTCTCTTGACAAATCGCATCCGAAGACCGAGGAAATATATATGATACTTGACAGTTTGATTTCTTTCTGACACTTGAGAAAGGTCATAGATTTCCATAGTGACTTGGCGAAGCTGCACTCTGCTTTCTAAGTGCGAGCTTCCTGCAAGATAGTTGGTTTACACTGGAGACGGCTTCAGAGAAACTGTGGAAGCCGGAGATATTTGCAATTTTTTGCACCGTTCAAGTAACAAGCATGCGGTGTATAACAAGGTATGATCTCTCCACAGGCTCGCTTTTGTTTCTGATTTGCAAAAAAACGGTACGGCAATGTTGTGTACTCTTTTGTTGCAGTGTAAGAAGGGGAACTATTACGTGATCCTCCAGCAAAAACTATGTTGCTTGTTAAGAAAGTGAGCCTTTGACTTGTTATCATGTGATATCTTTTCTGGCATTGCAGCAAAAACCTATTAACTTGGTCTTTGTCGAATTTTCCAGGGCCATGGAGGAGTAAACATGGTGAGAACTGAGAAGGGGAAGTTTCTTATGCTAAGCATTGGTACTCTTTAAGCTTTATTGTGTGGCTTTATTGAGAGTGATCAATAAGCAAGCACGCAATACAAAGACCTGTTATAGGATTTATCGCTTTTAGACGACGAGATTACACAGATTTTACAGACATCCAACTCAAATATGGTTTCGACCAGAGCTCTTTTTGGGACTAAGAAGAACTGAGTTTACCGGTTTGATCCTCTTCAGCCAAAATGTCGACGGCTCTTGGACCCTTGACTTTGTCTGAGGAAAGCTTGTTGATGTTAATCGTGAGCACACCGTTCTCAAGCTTGGCTTTGACAGAGTCCAAATCCGCATTATCAGGTATCCTAAACTGTCTCCAGAACTTGCCATAAGACCTCTCCACTCTATGCCAATGATCTCCTTCCTTCTCTTCCTCTCGTTTCCTCTCACCGCTTACTCGCACAACTCGATTCTCCTCCACTTCAATCTTTACCTCTTCCTTCTTCATCCCGGGTACATCGAGCCTGATCACATGCTCTTCTGGTGTTTCTTTCCAGTCCACTCTCGCAGGAGCCAGAGCCTCGCTCTGATATCTCTCCAGACCTGATGGGATTTGCTCCAAGACTCTGAAGGGATCCGGAAATCGATCTCGCCAGAGATCGGGAATGTCGAATGGAGATAGCAAGGATCCTTGAGTTGTTTTGATGTTTCCAAGGAACAGAGTTGTTAGGAAAAGGCCTAACAAGACAAAAGAGATATGCTTCATCTCTTGGTTAGGGCTTGCCTTTCTTGTAGAAGGGGTAAACGGGAGTGATAATGGCTTTTACTCTTTACTTCTAGCGATGACCTCTTGTTGTTTGTTCTCTTCTCTATGAGGGGTTAATGTCCAAGTCTCTGATGAATATATAGATGCGTCGTATGAAGTGAAGAGAGGTTGTCGAACACTCTTGCGCTTTGTTTTCTTTTTTCCTTCTATTTACTTCAAGTCTTGACAGAGAAATGGAGAATGTTCTAGCTTTTAACTTACTGTTTTGTCCTCTAGCACATAAGTTTGAGGGTGTTCTGTAATGTTCCAGACACATCATGTCATTCTAGTGAGTTCCAAGTACATGGTAATCGGTATGTAGTAGAAGACCCAATACAGAGTGGCCCATGATTCTAGTTTCTAAGCAGGCCCTATCATAATGTGACCGAGTATCAATGTACCAAGTTCCATTTTGGAGGAAATGGTTTTGGATCTTCATTGCCTATTCCTTTACCATATTGTCTTATTCTGCAGTTTGTAGTCCTTACAATACTCACACAAAACCAAAAAAAAAGAAAAAAATGTTTGAAGTATCAATACAATGTTTGAAGTAATTTTAGAATGATCACAGCAGATTCTTAAATTAATGATCATATAAAATCTGTTTAGATCACCCCCTGAAAAAACATTTTTAGGTTTGTCACTCATAGTTCCATTCAAGAAGGATACTTCTTCTATTTGGAGGACAAAGCATTGCAATGCAAGAACTTCGATGGCGCCATCCAAACCAAATATCGCTAGTTGCGGATTTCAAGTTTCGTGGTTCAATCTTTGACCGAGAACTTTGGGTACAGAAATTGTTTTGGTTCTGCTAGATCCATCGAAACGCGTCTTTCAATAGCCAGTGTTGCGGCAAGGAGACTGAAGCTGGGAAACTCAGGCTAGACAAGCATTTCCTCTGTCATCTGGTGACAGAGTCGACATTATAGCACTTTACCTAATTTTATAAGTTTTTCTTAAACACAAGTATATGGTAAGTATGGGAGATCTTTATATATTTGGAGAAATTGCAGAACATCAATTAGATGTATACATTGGTGTTATGTTAATATACAAAAAAAATGAAATAGTATTTGATTTTTTGCTGCCAAAAGAGAAGGAAAGCTATGCAAGGAACAAGAAGAAACCTGAAGCAGAGAGCATCAATGGCGCAAGCGATGATGACCTCTACCTCTCCTTCTGCAACTTTCTTATAGTTTCTGTTGAGATGAATGATCAACATTCATATGCTTTCTCTATTGGCTTGTCTGATTCTTCACGATCTTCATTGTCGAAAACAACCCAGACCATGCTGATTTTGGTCTCCACTGGGAACGAGAAAGGACTGGTAGATGAAAAACCGGCACAATGCTTTTCCTGTCTTTGTTCATTGCAGGTGCTTGGATCTCTTAGATTGGTAGAGACAGCAAACCCCCTTTTGCCTCCACTTCTCTTCAATACAGAACCTGCACGAGTATAGCTTGAACATCCCTCTAGTGCTATTATATGATCCATGGTAATGGCTTGCACAGATGGGTAATCCAAGCTTCTCATCCCGGCGAATCCTCTGCACTTTTCATACAAGTCTCGGAGATCTTGAATCTGTTGAGAAGCTTTTCTCAACATTCCGCAAGCTAAATCTCTTGCGGGTCTTGAAAGATCAAAGAGCATGTTAATCAGCGCGGCTATCCCATCAGAATACGTCATGTAAACTTGAAAACTCTCTTTCAAGATGTTTCCTGTAGCTGCCTGGACCAGGTTCTCGATAGGCCAGGCATTAACGGGTGAACACTTCAACACCTTTGCAATGAACTCCTGGCACTTTGGTAAGATGTGGAACACCAGATCCATGGATTTCTCTTTGTACCGGCTAAACTTTGCACCACCAGACATTACGGGCTCGAGCTTACCAGCTTGATTGATGATCCATCCAACTCTCTCTTGGAGATAAGCTACATAGTTCTGCAGAAAAACAAAGGCTGGAGGATCCGGGCTCATCATGAACCAGCAGCAACCGATTTGGAGATGACCAGAGGTGTGCGCAATATGCAATTGCTGCTCGATAGAGCGACTACTACCACGCAAGAGACGGTGGATGAGTAACAGAGTTTTACCCGCGACTAAGCAATCTCTCGTCTTGGCTAAACGGCGTGAGATCTGCTCAGCAAGAAAAGGGATTGATCCTGGAGTGTTAGAGACAAGGAAGAGTATCTCGTGCATGGTTTTGTCATCAACAGGACAATCATCATGGCTAGTGGCTCGAACCACTGCAACTTCAATGTCAAAAAAGCCTTTCTCATTGTAGTTTTGTACAATAGCTCTGCCAATAGATGCATGATCCTTGGCGTGGCCAAGAACTTGCCGAAGCTTGGCAGATAAATCAAGCCTCATTGATATCTACAGACTAATTGAACTATTTGATGTTGGAAATTTTATTAAACAGTTTTGTAGGGAAGTCTATATATATATACACATGATTATAAAATTAGACATGAGGGCCAAGAGGAGAAAGTTGCCAATAAAAGAAATAAAACCTCAAGAAATAGTGGTGAGGAATCAGATCTTCTCTTTCAACTTAAAGTAACGAATTATCCTTTGCATAAATTATTAAACAAAGGTTAGGCCTAATGAAAGTCAAACTCACTTTAGAGAGATGCTGCAAGAGCATCATGACTAAAATAGAACATCCAAAAACATATCTGCTTTCTTTTTGAGAGCAGAGTGAAAATGGCATCATCATGAGATTTTTACCAAAGCTGATCAATCGCTATAAGAGTTGCAGAAAATTGCATATGCTAATCCATTTGTTAGAATCGTAAGATTCATACCAGCGATAAAAAGAGAAGATGAATGGTCGCTGTTCACTCCATGACACGTCAAGGAATCTCGCTCTCTCGAGCACACCTTCACAATTCAAATCCATGTTTAAAATATATAAGTAGTGAGTCAGAATGCACCCACGAGACTCCAACTCTTGGGGGGTTTCTGGATAAAAATGAATAAACAAAATTTCTCAAGAGTCAACTCCATTAAAGTTACTTCTTTTCCTGTGTGGGGAAGAAGAGAACCTCATTCTACAAGAATCTGATTCTCCTGCATCAAAAGTCTTTTGCTATTTTCAATGTCCAATATACCTGAGAACATTCCTGCAGGCAGTGGCCGATTTTTCTTCATTTGCTTCATTGACCAAAATGCTAAGCGTGTAATATACGTGCAAGTGCCCTCACTGTAGCTCATATTCAGAATAGAAAAGAAACAGATGCATACTAAGCCCTAGTAAGCTAAGGCACTACGGTTGTTTGATCGATGAGAGCCAACTCTACATTGCTATATCTCAAAGTAATTTTCATATCTTCCAAAGGGAGATACCCTCACTGCACGTAACTATGGATTGAAACCGAAGCTCGCATGCGCTTCATCCTGCAAGGCACAAGCCTTGATAGGCAACCATGAAGCTCTGAAATGCAAGAAATTACCAGATTTGCCACTTCCACTTACATTATCAACGAGATTGATTTCATTAAACGGAGAGAAAACAAGAAGAAAAACCGAAAAAGAAGAAATCTAATTCAAAATGGTTCCAACTGTACTAGCTTCTAACAAAATTACCATCCACATTTGTATATCATCTACGTGACTGTTTTTATAATGTTAGAAGAACAAATGTTAGACTGAACTCAACATTTCACCTTTGTTTTGTATACAAAATATGGCATATGAAATGATAGTCACTGTGCCGCAGTAGCTACCCAAATCCAACACGTCAAAGGCCTGAACACCATCTATCAAATGGAGATACATCCCAACTATTTGAGAGGCTTCATTCCCTGAAGGCTCAGAAAGAAAAAAGATTCTTTACTTCAGAAACTAGTTAGCATGTTGAAAGTTCGAATAACAGTGATGATATACCAAACTAAGCAACAGCTACTGAAACCAAGCATATAAAACAATGCTGCAACCACCAACTACGAATAGCTAAGTAACTGTAGAAGAAAGGAGGAAAATGTGACAGAAGACAAGCATGCATTTCATGCACATCTACATACAGAATTGTTTCCAGGAGGCATAACCATAAGAACATAGTTTCACATTGATTCATCCCAAGATAAAGTGAAAAGAAATTTAAAAAACAGAACCTTTGGATGAAAAAAAAAGCGAAACACTTTGCGCTATGACTAGCTTATTGGCAAAATCCTGACAAGAGAGGATTTGGATTGGTATAAAAGAATAAGCAGTACCTTAGCTGCCCTCATGCTATTAACTGCCATACGAAGACCATCATGGGAGAGTATCAAACGAGATAAGCCACCAGTGCTCAAACTGAAAAATGAAATAGCAAGGTGACTCAGAGTTAGGCAAAAGACAATACACTTGATTTCAGTGAATTACAAGCTCAAGAATGATTTGTAACCCCAGCAATTTTGCAGAATCGGAGACAGAACCGTCACAAGCAGAAATAACGTCAAGCAAAGCTTGCATTCCCTGTAAAAGAGAAGTGTGTAGTTTGAGTAAAAGGAAGGGTGGAGCAAGAGCTAAAGCGAGAAAGAGAGTCGTCATACAGGTACAAATTTAGGATTGTTGGGACCAATCTGTGAACCAGAAGAAGTCCTAATGGTGGACTTGGGAGGTAGGATCTGAAGAAGCTCCGGTGGAGGAGAATAAGCATCAATGTCCACTTTGTTCCTCACTGGAAAAGCAAGTTGAGAAGTTACAGTTTGAGAAAATGAAACCGAGGAGAAAGGGGATTGAGACCTTTGATGGCGAGAAGCGTGCGAAGCCGGTTAAGAGCAGAAGCGCGATTCTTGTGCTGTGAACGGTCTTCCACGGCCTGAGCTACGATTCCGGTAGGGAGATGTTTAAGTCGTACAGCTGAGTCTCGCTTGTTCCGGTGCTGTCCTCCAGGCCCTGAAACTCTAAACGTCTCCAATCTGCATTGCTTCATCAATTCTTCATCGCTGAAATTCAAGTAATTGGGACTCTGAACACTCGCGACAACGCTACCGGAATCTTTTCCGCCACCTCCATCGCCACCGTCGGACGATGAATAACGGAGAATCGAGCGTAGACGGTAGCTGAATCCATCGGATAAAACAGTTCTGTGATAGTAACTAACAGAAGAAGGAGACGACGGAGAAGAAGGGACACTGCGACGGAAGAGAAGAGGGAATCTAGCGTGAAAGAGAGCGGCTATGGCCATGATCGCCATGGAAGAACCACCGCGACGGGATTGGTTTTTTCAGGGGAGATGACGTCTCGTAGTCTCAGCCCGGCCCATTAGAAACTACTCTATTGGGCTTGGCCCATTTAAGAATCAACCCAGGACATAGATAAAGTAGAGAGAGAGAGAGAGATCTTTACAATTACAGAAGAGAGAAGAAGAAGAAGAGAGAGAGAAGAAATGAGGCCGATGCAACTGGATATGATGGCGGAGATGGATGATGGAGGTTCGTCGATGGCAATGGATGTGGATGACATAGAAGCGATGGAGATACTTAGTGAAGGAGGACTTATCTCTGAGAACAAGCTCGTAGACGCAGATTTCTTCAACAAATTCGAGGATGATTTCGACGACACTGATATCAACTGATCTGCTTTGGTTTCCTTCATTTGATATTTCTCTACGGTTTCAGGTTTCCGTTTGTTTTCGGTCCAATATTTATGTAATTTCTGGAACAATCGAGATTTTGTGTTTGTCATGTAACCCAATCTCTTGGAAAAGAAACAAAATGGGAAAAAGAGTGGGACTAAGTATTATGAACATATCCTAATTCGTCATATGTACTTAGTACTCGTAATTAATCCTACAATTTAAAAATATTCATTCTCTTCCATAAGCTATTCAATCCCGATTTCGGTTTTGTTTTCTATTCGGATTATTAACATTCAATCTGTAGTAAAGCTTAATTCGGTTTTCAGATTGGTTATTACAGCACAAACTTGTTGGCTTTAAGATCACAAGTTCACAGCTTTGGCAGCTTCTTGATTAAGACATGGGAGGAGATGAGAGAAGAGAGTCTCAGCATGTGACCCATAATACTTGGAGAATATCTGAGACAATCTCTTTGTAGTGTCCCAGGCTCCATTTGAATCACCTGATGCGAGCTGAATCGACGCAAGCTTCACCATTTCGTTTCCAATCACCACGTGTTCATCTTCATATAGCCTCTTCAAAATCTGCCACCAAACCCAAAATCTATCTCACATCACACCCACACAAGAGGCTGGTGATATCCAGTCCTACATTTCTTAGATGTTCGATGTACAACTATGAGATTAAAAACCTATTACCAGTTGGGATTAATGAGCATTTTTCGGATTTTATTCAACCGCTACTCTCATCATTGTCAATCACTGAATCAATACTTTGTGGTCTAAACCGAAGCAGTATCACTTAAGATTAATGGTTTACCTTAATGGACGCTTCACAATGCTTCCTTGCATCCCTCAGTTCTCCAGCTAAATAGCACGCCTGAGCAACCTTATCCTCTGCCTGAACACACAAAATCGTGAAACGTGAGTCGTGTCTGTTTTTTTTTCTGAAGGTTGGAGCGGACATGGCTAATCAACATGTGCAATATAGAGTAACAATGCTTTGAGATCCCTTAGCATCAATAGAGCAACTTGACTCACATGGGCAATGTCTTTGTTATACATGTGCAGGAAAGTTCTAAGCACAGCGATGGACCTTAAGCAATCTGATAATACAGAAACATTGGCACGTCCTGTATTCATCAACTCTTCCACCCTGACAGTCTCGAGAGATTCAAGTGTTAAAAGAGAAACTTTCACATTAATTAACTTGAAGCTTTAAGAAAAAAACCAGGTACCTTTTCAGGTTATTCCAAGCTTTGTTCACCTCTGCATTAGAACGATCCACGTCACAGCGGGAACCACATTTCAAACATATCTCAGGTTCTATATGAAGGGAACCACTAGGTTTAGTAAGGAAACTTGAAGCCACTTCACCGACATCAGCATGCATCTTCTCCCTCACCTGTGAAAGCAACAGAGTTAAACCAAAACTGAACTATATTGGTGATACTGCCATTAAGAAACACTGCCTAAACCCTTTACTAAATAACAGCTCTTCTTAAAGTTAAGATGGACATAAGACCATAGAAATGTTTCATCGTTCCATTCCATAAGGAATCAAGCAGCAGAAAATCGATTTCTGCTTTTAGTAAGAAATTAGTACGGCCTAAGTTGGCAGTTCCGAATGACTAATGACTAATGAGCATCTTCGTTATCAGCAGAAAAGTTTCTTAGAATGAACTACAAGAAGTTTTACCCTGATGATTTGGTTTAGAATATGTCAGATTACCTGAACATGATGATCCAGGCTTTCTGGAGCAGTCAAAAAATGATTTAGCTTCTCGGACTCGCATGTGGCCACATAATTATCCAAAACTACACCAGTACATTTTGTATTGACACAGCAATACCCATTGATAACAAGGTCAGATACGTTGATTTGAGAACAGCCACGGCACTGACAATGGAAGAAGTACTCCTCTTCAAGAAATCTAATGCGATCTTTGCAATCCCATTTTCCAACCTGTAAATAGTAATGTTTACTGACCTTAAAAAAGTATGGGCTTCAAAAGCACACAGCAGATATATGATACACACCAGAAGTAGCAAATCGAGACAAGAGGATTCACAGAAATACCTCAGGACCATATGACAGCTCGAGTGGACAACCCACGGGAACAAACTCCGTTGTTCGCATTATAAGTCCACGTGAAAGGAAATACAAATGGATATTTGGCTTGCAGGAATGATTGAACAAACTACCAGTTTTGTAAAGAGCCTGACCAACTCTGATCTACGGATAAAGCAGCAATAACAGAAAAAATAAGATAAATTAAACAAGGACCAACGTATGTCATAACCTCCAATGGTATATGCTAACAAGATTTCATAGAAAAACAGTGCAAAAGATAACAGAAACATAGAAAACAAGGTTTCAGCTAGTTTTGGGTCCTTTCTGTAACTCTGGATTGCATCTTTGAAAGTGGTGATACATAGCTCTAACTGAGTTCTTAAACCGGGAAGCAGACATAAATAACATTCTGATAAGCAGTACCTCTGCTAAGACAAACCTGCTCTAAACTCTGAATCGGCTCTTTTGCTGAGACATTTCCAGATGGGTTACACTTGAAAGAATCACCGCTGGATTTCATACGGACAACCGCTATAGAGTTCACCTTGATTTGTGACAGCAATATAATAGTCTACACACAAAGGAAAAATCCAGAGAGTTGTCAGCACCTTGATAAGCATATCCTGAGAGAGAAACATAATCCCAAAACATAAAAACTAACTGCTACACAGGCATCATGTGTCTAGCCATATCTCTCTCCATCATTTCATGATATCAAGAAGTCATCCAGTCAACCATATGCATATTGGTGCAGGGGGTAAAAGTTTTTTGGTGATGAAGATAGATATAATCAGAACAATCAAAAACCAATTTGAAAATCTAAGGTCTTGTATCACATATCAAAGACAGTTGGTACACTAAGTTTCATCCAATGAAGAAAATCACAGAAGCAAAAACATCCCAGTCTTCTATGGGGTAAACATAACTTCTAAACTTAAGCCGTCAGCATCCATTGAACACGAATTATTAGTTCCTGCACAATTTCCAGATAGCAGATTTGACCTCGATGAGATATTGCTTAGCCAATGTAAGAAATGTCGAGGACAACCTGTGTCACTGAAGCTTCACAGATCAAAAGATCAGGGCAGCAAGATTTATTAAGGCACCAGATCAGTACTATGGAAAGTAGATGCAACTCCAACTTGCTCTCTGAATTCATCTTAGAGTAGCTATGTGAAAGTTCCTGTAAAAACGTTTGATAGTCGCTCCTTATTAAAGATTATCCGTGCCTGTTGCCAATGCGAAAAAGAATTTTACAGCAAAAGGACATACTAATATCTCCTGAAGGTTGGAAAGATCCATAGCTGTTTTCCCTTGATTTATTAACTTCATTATAACTCGACCAGCTAAAACAGCATCAGATGGAAGTACAGCAGGCCAATTGGCTCCCCGACACTCATGCTGGTGTTCTTGAACACACTCAGTTTCAGAATAACATTTATCAGTTAATGTAAGGCCTTTAATATGCTCTGCAATATCATCAGGTAAATTCTGAAAAATGTGACGCTTGTCCATCTCATTGGTGGACACCGTTCCACCTGATTGAATTTGGCAGGACTCTGAGCAGTACACAGGTACTGAGCATGATGGACATGGAACAGTATCAGCAGGAAGCTCATTCAGGCAAAAGTGGCAATGTGTTTCCCGACAACTTTTTGATATGACCTATATGAATTGGCATCATCATTAAAACATGCTCAGTAACAAAAGCATGAAACATTTATATCTTCAGTTTTTTCAGAAAACTTATTGTACGCTAACATCATCTTAGAATTTACTAGCTTCCTCCACATTGTTTAAAAACCTGTTGTATCACAGTTCATACCACACTAAATGGTTCTTCGACATGTATCACAGAAGCTTGATCAATATCACATTCTGATACCATACCCCTTCCTTTCTCTGTTGTCGATACACAAAGCAGCTTTACTTCACTTTGCACACTAGGCAGATGATCTACAGAACAATATTAGACAGAAATCAAAATCCAACATTCCTCTCAGAAGCCTAAAATTGTCCTGCAGACTCTAAAGATGGGAGAAAATCTCACCCACACCAGCACAGTTGCTTCGATGATATTCACCGTGTTCCGATGTTTGCTTATTCTGGTCGTCCGACATAGTCTTAAGTTCATTCTGTAGCTGCTTCTTCCCAACCGGTGAAGACTCAAGAGACACAGAAACTGTGATGTCACGAATTGCGCCTTTATAATTTCTAAGAACGGTATTAAGTTTGCCTCTCCTATACCACGCCTGACACAAAAGATGATTGAAAATTAAGGTGACATAGCGGAACTGAAGCAATTGGAACAAGACGAGTAAAAGCATTAAACCTTTGCATAATAAGGATCAATTCGAAGAGCGCGATGGCAGTCCCGCAAGCTCTCTTCGACAAGACCTAAATTCTTAAGGAACAACAAAGAGATAGGAACATACATGAGAATCAACAAAACATAAAAGCTTAGAGATTCAAGGAGAAAAAAGAGATATACATGAAGGACGTTAGCTCTATTCAGAAACAGAGAAGCAAGCAAGCTCCTGTCTCCATCAATGGCCTGTGGAGGAGCAACACGTAAAGCCTTAGAGTAGAAGCGCAAAGCATCGTCGAAATCCCGGCTGCGAAAGCAGAGATTCCCCCGACGTTTCAAGTCAAGAGATGTCTCCTCGTTCTTCCCACAGCAACCCAAATCAGGATCCGCTAACTCACTCACCGCCTGAAAAAAGCCGAAGCAAGGAAAAGGAGAGCAATTGATGAGACGAAGAAAGAGATGAGATATACAGAGAAAGAGTAGGTTTTTGGGTAAGTGTGTACGTACTTGGTGAAAGTGGGGAAGACCCAGAAACAAACGGAGAAGAGAAGAAGAAGAGGAGAGCAGATCATCGACGCTGCTGCTTCTTTTCACCGTTTGCAGAAGATCCTCAGGAATCAGCGATTTCAGCTTCTCCATTGTTGCTTTCACCACGCGCACACACACTCCCACTTGTTTTATACTCTCTCACAAAAATGTCAATTTTATTTGTCTCACAATGATTCTACGAATTTAAACCACTTTGAACTTGATTCGGTTTAGTTCAACATCTTTGGTTTGGTTTCCCGTCCCGAATTTTCTGTTTCATATCGAACAAGTATCCGAATTATCCGTTTAGGAGTTTAATTTTAGAGAATTTGCATCATCTATGCAAGAATTATAGTGTATTTGGATAGATGACTAAACATTGTATCAAATACTGTGCAATTTCCGTAAACCTACAGCCCCTATCACCCTATTGTACATCCGAAAAATATGTGTCAAACAAATTAGTATCTCGATTTTTATTATACATATATATACACATACATTTAACTAGATATGTTAGATAATAAAGTTATGTTTAATTAAAACTAAAAAGAGAAGCAGTTGTCTCTTTGATTTCCCGGACGGTAAGAGACGACGCTTAACAAAATCAAAATCAGAATTTCTTTTCAATCCTTCGATACGTTTGCAGACAACACATTCAATCGTCAATATCCCTATTTCCGCATTCATTGTACATAGAATACTCACCGCCCACCACCGTCCATCCATTACAATTCACCACTATCACAATCACAAATTACTACCATCACCTTCACTGCCACTGTCCATTGTTCACTACATTCCACCGTCACCAAATTTCTTCTTTTCTCTCTTCTTTCTTTGATTTCCCTCTGTCTTTTTTTCGACAAAAATCCGAAAGGGATTTCAATGTTGAAGACTCTGAAACATCTCTCTCTCTCTAATCCACACAAATCTCTTAAATCCACATCTCAATCTCACTAGGTCAACCAAACTGCCGCAATTAGACGCATCGCTGTGGAGATTCATCTTCAAGATGGAGTTAGATCTGACGATGTCGAATCACAAGAATGGTTCTTCATATGTGTGGGTAGTTATAGAATTTTCTGTAATTGTGATTTGGTTTTCAATTTGGAAGATGAATCATGTAAGTGAAAGTAAATCCATATTTGATTATTTTTGTTTGTTGTCAATGTCATATGAGATTGAAGATTTAATGAGGTAAATCTAGAGAGAAAAACGAAGAAGGCTAAATTTCAAATATGTATCTAGTTATTATTTTAACCGGTTACAAGTAATGTTAACAAAGTAAATATTTAATTACAGTGTTAACCATAAAATTAGAGGTAAACCTATAGTGGTTCCACTTTTACACTTTTAACCTCATAAACGCAACGACTAGTTACAATTTCAACTTAATATGTGTTCATCATTTTTCGTCAAGAACGAAGTCACCACATCCAGAAAAGATGCATGTTCCGATGACGAATAATGAGGATTCTCCGATGGATTTGAACAGGGAAGATGATGAACAACCACTGGAGCTCATCGAGGGGTTTAATAGAAGAAGATGACGAACAAGTGAAATAGGTAATGTATAATGGAGATGGATGAACTTTGTATTTGTGTTTTAATATTACTTTAACTTATTACAAATTTTTTTAACGCGATAAATATTGAATTAGAGTGTTAAAAATAACGTTAGAGGTAAACATAATGTTTATACGGTACAATAGATTTTTTAATCATACATACAAGTATGTTGCATCTTTGAATTACTCTTCTAGATTCATTGTTAGACCGCTAACATATGTAATAGCCGATATTAATTTATTTATAACCGGCTAACCGCTAACTTCTTCGAGTATGACTTAGTCTGCCAAATTCAATGTTAGACTATTAACATGTGTAATAGCCGATAACAAATTATTTATCAGTAATATATGATATTACATGTTTAATAGTCGTATGCATGTGTACATATTTATGTTTATGCTATATATATATATATGTATGTATATATATTTGTACGTAAGTATGCATGTATCCGCGAACAAATCTATAATTTTCGTCGGACTTTTGCCAGAATCTCGTCGAATTTTCGCTAAACCTTCAACCAATGGTCGGAGTTTCGCCGGATTTCTTTTCATCATCTATCTTCTCTCTTTGATTTCTTTATGTCCTTACTCTCCACCATCTACATGAACTCTCTTCCATCCCCATCGCCGTCCATATGTTACTCTCCTCCATCACCACCTACTCCGCCGCCATCATACTCTCCTTCGCCATCACCACCACTACCTCCTCCACCGCAAAACCGATAGATGGCTGGTTTTTCTTTTGTCCATGATTTTTCTATAGCTTCGGATGAAAGAGAAAAAAAAAAGAGGAAGAAAGTTGTGAAAGAAAAAGAATTAGCTACTATAAATATCTATATTATATTGGTTGTAGAGATTATATGTATACGACGCTAAATGGAGATCTTAACATTAATTGCTTGCCGCATCAACACAGTTTTTGTGTGGCTCTATTTAGCCTAAGCCTACACTACAACATAAATAGTGTACTACAATATCTTTTATAATTTTTAAAAGATTTTCATCATCTATATATTTTGCTTATAATGTCAGTATGGAGAGAGATTGGGAGGGGTAAACCGTAATCGCAAAAGAAATTTAGTATACGAAACTTTTTGTACATTTTCCTAATCTCTACTTTATCTTTGATTTTCTACCTCGTTAACTCTTAATTTTACAAACAAAAAAATATTTTACTCTCTCTCTAAAAACCTCTTACCTCTCTCTAACCCTTTGAACTTGAAGACAACAAAACCTAGATCTACGTTTTTTTTTGGCCGACGACCGGCGCGTCTTGTCGTCGGAGCCATGTTTTCTGTTTTTCTTTTTGCTTTGCTCGGATGTCTTCTCGTTTTTTCACGTTCCATGTGGTGGAGTTGAGGGGCTCTGTTTTCCCGTTGGCTCCGTCAGAGTTTCTCAAATCTTTGTCGGCGTGGTAAAAAGATTCCATCCGTCGCATCACCATCCAGAAGGTTCCGACGAGAAGACTTTTTAATCTTTAAAACTTCTCGAAATGGTGGCTTTTTATCTACAGATCTGGACATCTCTCCGTTATGCGGTTTATGTCTGGTTCAATTTTTCACACTTTTGGTCGCCGGCGGGAAGTTTGCTCTAGCTATGGAATCGGAAGTTGAAAATCTCATGGGTCACGTCATGTTGGATTCCCTTCGAGAGGCGGTGAGGAGATGCACGAAGAGTTTGGCATGTATTTTCTTGATGGGCTTGGGCTTCCCACATGTCATTTTGATGGATTTGGGTAGGCTTGTGAATTCGGTTAGTTCGGATTTTTCGATTCGGTTTAATTGGTTATTCGATTAGTTCAGATTGTGATAATTATGCCGAATTGACCCGAACTAAATAACGGTTCGATTCGGGTTCGGTTAATTCGGGTATTAAACTTTCTTGCCTAATTGAACCGAACTTTTCGAGTTTGTGATTCAAATTCGGACAAACTCAAATAATTTTGGTTATATTTGGTTAGTTCAATTATATCGGTTTATCGGTCCGAGACTGCTATATAATAATTGGGTCAATTTGATTCAATGGGCCAACTCAAAGAAAACTACAAACTAACTATTGGGCCAATTTGATTTATTTGATTCTGCTAAAAAATGAACTATTGGGCCAAATCAAATAAAAATAAAAGTCCAGCGAGATAAACTATAAAAGTTAAAGAAAACTCAAAGTCTCAAACATTAACGTCAATGTGAGTTAAACTACAACAAGAGCATTTTTCAAGCATCTCTAATACTTAATTACACAAGTTTCAGATACTAAAAGATGATCACATCACATCCATCATACAAAAAAGATAAGAACCCAAAAGAGCGAGAGAGAGAGAGAGAGAAAGATGGAAAGAGAGGTAAAGATACCAAAAGTTAGGATTGGAGGTTGAATCAAATTACTCATTTCTTCTGCAATCTCTATGCATCAAATACTAGTTTCAGCTTGTGTAAATTCACAAACAAAATACATTAGTGAACAACAAAGCATGAAGAAACTTAAAAACAAAGAGAAACATGAAGGGACTATATTTGTTGCACCTTTAACAAGCGATTCATGGAAATCAAGTTCTTCAAATATTTGCACTAGGGAAGCAAGATTTGCTTCAGATTAAATCGAATTTCGCATCCATTGTTGTGTACATATCAAAGTTTCAATCATTTAAGGTATTAAACAACTTTTATAAAGATCCAATATCTGACCACTATTACTAAAAGCTTATTCTGAAGCAACATAAGAAACCTGAATTGCAAGGACGTCTCTAGCTATCTCTGATAAGATATGATATTTAGAATTGTTATGCTTCCACCATGATAAAACATCATAATTCAATCCTAAACCATTTTCATTTCGTGGCACAGGTTTTTCTATCAAATATATGTCTAATTCACTGCTTTCTTCCTCATTTGCAGTCTTATTAACCATCTCTGAGTATAAAGAATCTATCCGCTCATACTCATCATCATTCGATAAATCAAAAACAACACTTGGCTGCTCAGAATTAGCATGGTCACTTCCATTTCCAGCACTTTCACTATGAGCCGGCTTCTTTATCAATGCATACTCTTCATATAGATGGTGCATAACACTCTTAATAGATTATCTAAGGTGATTATTTTCTAGACTATATTTACCATAAAGCTTGTCAAAGCAATGTGAAGCAAACTTCATCTTGTTCCTTGGATCAAAATACTAGAAATAATAACTAATGGATTCATATTTATAATATCATCCGAATACTTCTCAAACTTATCCCTCATACTTGTTGCTTCCTTTATAACTAGTTCATCTTTGTGGTTACTTAAAGAAATCAGATTTCTTTGAATCACGACAATCTCAGTGTAATAGGTGGAAGAAGTTACTGTTTTAGATGCTGAAAACGCCAAAGTACAGTTGAAAAATATTTTGAGAAACTTCACTAACCTTTGCACTTCATCCCAATTAGAATTAGTTGGCGGTCCAACTCTTTTCACTCCATTCTCTTCCAATTCCAAAAAGTATTCATTGTAAAGCTTGTCCTCAGCCAACATCTTCTCAAAAGCAACTCTTAATTTAATCGTAGCTGTCAACATAAGATAGGTAGAGTTCCAGCGAGTGATACAATCCATGGACAAGCTGCCTCTAGAAACCTTTCTTGTCTCTACCCTTAATTGAAATTATTTCGATTTGGTACCGGAAAATCACACATACTTCACCGCATTACGTATAGCAATTATACTCTGTCTCACATGTGCAAAACCATCTCTCACAATCAGGTTTAAGATGTGAGCGCAGCAACGCATATGCAAATACACACCATCTCTAACTAAAGCAGTATCTCCCTTCAATCTTAAACAATCTAAGAATAACCTCAGCGCCTTGTCATTTCCCTTAGCATTATCAACGGTCACTGTGAAGACTTTCTCAATTCCCCATTCTTCTAAGCATGATATAAGATGTGCAACAATCGTATCTCCTTTATGATCTGTGATAGGTTTAAAGCTAAGGATCCTTTTCTGCAATTCCCAATTTGCATCAATCCGACGTCACCACCATATAACTAATAGAGGTTGTAGGAGCTACACATATATTTGTTGTGAGTGACACTCTCTTTTTATCACAACCAAACAATTTCTTGAAAGATGATTTCTCTTGCATAAACATTGCATAATGTCTTCGGTTGCTGTTCTTTTACGTACATGGGAATTGCGTTTTGACAAAAATGCCTAAAGCCCTCTGATTCCACAAAAGCAAACAGTAGCTCATTAAGAACGATCATCTCATTTACTGATCTTCAGAAAATTCCTTTATCAAATCTAATAGTCGTGACTACACCACTACTATCCCCAGTCAACACTTTCTGAGTATCACTCTCTTGATAAGCCTTAAACAACTTGCAGCGTGCTATGTGATTTTGCATAGGAATAGTTCCAACTATTTTACTATCACAACCTATCTCTAGACTACAATAACGATAATTGCATTGCGTAAGATCATATTTCTTTTGAGTAAAGTATTTTCATACCTCTGTTCTATGAGCAATCTTTTTCTTTGGTTTTGGTGGAAGAACAGAACTTGATTGTTCAGTCTCTATTCTTTTCTTTCTAACACGATTGGGTTCTGAAGCTTCTTCTCCTAGAATCTCCTCATCAAGCATGTCATCATTCTGATCGTGAGAAGAAAATGAAGCCATCTGCGAAAGCAAAACACCCAATCTATCATCAGACAACTGAATTAGAAATTAATTGTTTAGCATTTATAAAAAAAATCTCAACTTTATCACATATCATTGTTGAAGGATTTCGGCTGATATCATCTTTGTCAATTAGTGAATGAACCAGAGAAGAACTATTATAGAAACAGAGACACAAACTGACCAAAATCGAAGAAACGAAAATCAAAATCCTAATTCCAGAACATCTATGACCCTAAGCTAAACGAAACCCACTATAGAAACAAGCAAAGAAGAAGAATAAAGATGGAAATAGAAAATCGATTTACCTTTTAAGGTTGATGGATGTTAAACGTTGGAGCAAATCGAAAAAGAGACAAAGAAGGAGATTAAATGAAGAAGGATATGGGATGAATTCAAATCGAAGTAGGAGAGGAGAAGAAGAATAAGATGCGTCGACAATTAGGTTTAGACTTTAGACATAAGGTGGAGGGGTTTTGGTTTTTACTAAGGTGGTGTTTTTTCGGTTACTTTTTGGTTCTATTGAACCGAACCGAAATAACCGAGAACCGAATAGAATTTTATTTCTTGTCGATCAGTTCAACGACCATAACCGAACCTAAATTGAACTATCTAAACATTGGTTCGGTTCGGTTCGGTTTATAATCCCATGCCTAGATTTGGGCATCACACGTTGGATTTCAATTATCCGATTATGTTTGGTGTGTATTTTATTTAATATACTAATGGCATGCTCTTTTGTATTAGTTATTAGGAAAGAATTCCTTCAGGGTGCGTCTCTCCCACCAGCGTATCCTACGACGGTTATATACCGCTATGGTGGGATTTCGCTGGAAGTTCCTCTTTATCATAATTTCTTTATCTCTCTATATGGGAGATGTATTAAACCATTTATGGGTTTATCCCTTCGTGGGTTTGTTGTTACCTCTTTGTGGGTATGTGTCGTTGCCCCTATATAGGTTAATTTCTGATAATTAATACGAATAAGTTTACCGACAAAAAAAACTCTTAATTTTACAAATTATTGCGTTTTATTCAAAATTGATCTCTTATTCTCTTAAAATTTCTCGAAATTATGTTTGAAAGTTAGTTATTAGACTCATTACCAAAATTAGTGACAGTGTAGGTAACAGTTTTAGCTATCTGAACTTTCTTATCTCATCCCGTAATTTTATTGGAAATATTTCAAATAATACTTTCCGATATCCAAATCACCGGTTCCCGCATCTTTATCCAAAATGATCTAAACATCGGTTCGGTTCGATTCGATTTATAATCTCAGGACTAGATTTGGGCATCACACGTTGGATTTCATTTATCCGATTATGTTTGGTGTGTATTTTATTTAATATACTAATGGCATGCTCTTCTGTATTAGTTATTAGAAAAGAATTCCATCAGGGTGCGTCTCTCCCACCAGCGTATCCTACGACGGTTATATACTGCTATGGTGGGATTTCACTGGGCGTTCCTGTTTATAGGGATTTCTTTACCTCTCTATATGGGAGATGTCTTAAACCATTTATGGGTTTATCCCTTCATGGGTTTGTTGTTACCTCTTTGTGGGTATGTGTTGTTGCCCCTATGTGAGTTTGCAGTTACATCTGCGTGGGTTTGTCTTTACCCTTGCGCAGACCTGTATCAGCCAATATCTGGATGTTGTATCCCTAAATGAGTTAATTTCTGATAATTAATACGAATGAGTTTGCCGACAAAAAAAACTCTTAATTTTACAAATTATTGCATTTTATTCAAAATTGATCCCTTATTCTCTTAAAATTTCGCGAAATTATGTTTGAAAGTTAGTCATTATACTCATTACCCAAATTAGTGACAGGTAGGTAACAGTTTTAGCTATCCGAACATTCTTATCTCATCCGGTAAATTTATTGGAAATATTTCAAATAATACTTTCTGATATCCAAATCACTAGTTCCCGCATCTTTATCCGCCATTTTCCATCATATCCAAAATGAACACCCCTATTAAAAACCACTAACACATGTGATAAAAGACTTTGGCTTTCATTTTCTTCGAGTTTCTAAACAATCCCCATCTCAATTTCGGTTTATCATACACACTTTGGAAATGAAAATTATGGACCAACAATGTACTCTAGCAACCCAACACCCATAAGAGTTGTTTTAAAATACAATAACAAGTAAACCAATAAGAGATACGATTTTCGTATAGATATATTCACATGGATCAATCATGAGGCCTCCCATTTCAAAGATGTTTATTCGATTTTCTTCATCCAGTTGCAGAGGACACAGCATCATTTGAGTCCACCTTCAGCTGCAACAAAACAAACCCACCAAAAAACGAACATCATTTATAAGACTTCATCAAAAATCACACAACATGATTTGCACTTCTATAGCTTATTATTGTTATTGCAAATGTACCAGCTTTAAGTGTTTGAGTAATGCTTGATGGAGTTGTCCCTTCAGCTTCTGGCACTGCTCTATCATCCGCCCTGAGTTCATCGTTTTCTCTAGCTCCCACCATAGTCTTTCCACTGTTGTGTAAGGAAACCAAACCCCTGATACCTTTTTCCTTTTCAATACCTCTGCCGGTTTCTGTTTTAACGAGAGAAAACAAGGTTACTCAGTCATAACATATTGATCATGCTCTTCACAGTCCACTAACAAAAACATGTTATTGCAAACGTAAACTGATGCTTGGTCATAAACGCTTTTCTTAAGGGTAAAATCTGTAATCTTTCGTTTTACTGTTTTGTGCATGTGTAAGACTCTAGCAATTTAGACGTTCTCTAGGTTTTGTTAAATTATATTCAATTCGACCATGAGAAGCTGCAAAACACTAGTGAACCTACAAATCCTAATATGGAGACAAATGTATCCTATAGCGAGATGCTTATAATCCAACAATGAGTCTCTACAGCTGACAACATAGATCATAACTCACCGATGATGCAAATGATTCCATGTACTCCAATAGCAAATTAGTAGCCTCTGTAAGACGCCCATAGTCAACGTATAACTGAAACAAGGAAGCAGGACTTGCTTCTTGCCCAGCCATTCCCAAAGCTTTTTCCTTCTGACCATCCTATTGAACACACAAGATAGTAGTCAAGACGACTTGCATGAAACCAGAAGAGAATAACCTTACAATTGATTGCTTCTTTCCTTGGTGTAACAAAAGCAACCAACCTAGTAGAAGATTCTAAGGCACAATTATAATTGTATAGAGATATTAAATACAATATCTTCAACATTTAGCAGTCATGATGTGCCTTTTACATTAAAACATCTCTCAGACAATGTAATGATCTAACATTATATACAGCAAGACCGTATAAATCTACTTTAGAATCAGTATCTCGGATATATTAATAGTGAAGCAAAGGCTTACTAATGCAACATTGTTCACACATGTTAATTATTTTTATCAAGGATGTAGCAAACCCAGATCCAAAGTTTCCGGTCCAGATTTTTAAAGCTACCTAAATGAATTGACCTTTATATATATATCATACTAAAACATAATCCATTCGAATTATCTCAACATATATCCAAAACATTACCTTGAACATTTGAACCAGCCAGAGAGGCAATTCGATACAA
This sequence comes from Pseudoturritis turrita, assembly GCA_900406555.1. NCBI lineage: Eukaryota > Viridiplantae > Streptophyta > Magnoliopsida > Brassicales > Brassicaceae > Pseudoturritis > Pseudoturritis turrita. Next base: position 624,597 of record OVBL01000171.1, on the reverse strand, counting down.
GAATCTGCTTGAAGAAGGGTTGAAGCAACAGTAACCGGTAGTCTAGCATGTATGTCTTTGTACCTCTTCTGCATTTATACATATCCAATACACAACTTATGAATAAAAGCTTGGGTCAAGTACTCAATCAACTTAGCACATATCCTGAGTAAAAGGAGGATTCCAAACTCCCTATACCCTAAGCACCAATCAGAAAATTCAGACACACTTGAACGAACCAATTACACTCCCAGCAAAAGATAGTAACAATGCATCCAGGTCTCATGGAGAAGAATTATGAAATGAGAGAGAAGATGCTGCTGGTTCCAGTGACCAAACTGTTACTAAAAAGAGATCTATAATTCGGAATGTATTCTTGGTGCATTGCATCATAACCGTTTAAATTCAGAGTAACTAAGAACGTATTTTGGATTAGTAGTACTCATGAAAACATGCTAATACTTCTCAATGCTCCCAAAATCCAGAGTATTAAATAATTAGATACCAATTGGAACGAAAGCTAAATTCCAATCAAGGATTCAGAAGTTACTGACAAGATAAATCTCGAGAATTTCCCAGTCACCAGCCAACTTAGATCCCTGAACAGCAGGGCTTCTATCAGGTGAATGAGTAACTTCTTCATCCGTAGATATCAACATAAGATCAGGCCTAAAATCATTTCTGTAAGATAGAAAAAGCTATATATTAATGTTATTTTGAATAAGTCAGATAAGTCAACAAGTAACCAATGAAATACCAAGTAGCCAGGGAACAGTCACTTACGTTGTCCACGGCGTTCCTTTAGCAGGGCAACATTTAATTGCCATATTCTCAAATATCTTTTCCAGCTCCCTGAGAATAAGCAGTATTTCTCAAACCTACGTAAATCTCAAGAATATGACTTCAGAAATTACAAATTTACCTTTTCAAAGCTGAGCCTCTCCAAAAATTTAAAACAACAGTGAATGCCATGTCATACAAGTTTGCCTGGACAAGAAGGTCAACCAAGTCCGATGGTGGCTTTTCGAGTCCTGGATTGAAGACAACAATGCAAATTTATAGACATGATTTGTATTAGATGACTTGGAAACAATCAGTAGAGTATCTGACATCCTTTTGAAATTATGCCTTAGGGAAATTGCATTGAACACATTATACCACCCAAGCAGTCTGCCATGGAAGACAGGTCTATCCAGTAGCTACATCAATGATGTATAAAAGCTATCTCATAGGTAAAAAAAGACTGTCAATATTTAATTCTTTCAATGGTGACAGTAGATCAAGCTCTCAATTTCCTCCCATCACATTTGGAGTGAAGATACCCTCCTATTTTCTGTCAACTACAATTGCAGAAGCCTTTAAACTAGTTCTAAAGCAGAGAATATCCATAGTTCCAACTGTCCCTATACTGCATACTAAAAACAGACCATGGAGGAAATAGGAGACAATTTACCTGAATATGTCCACCCAAAATTTTTCAGAGAAAGCAAATATTCAGCAGTAGTAAAAACAAACTCGTTTTCTAGTTTCTCGATATCAATGCAACTCTGCTCCCTTTTGGGCTGGTCATTATTTCTTACTGCAGAAAAAAGTAAATCAAAATGACGCTATCCATGTGATAGTTCAACAGTATAACAGAATGATGCTCCAAGGTTTAGAGATTGTGGTTAGTACAATAATGAAAAAGTTAAAAACCAGTAAGAAAAGACAAGCATAATGTGGTTGAGAGGACTAACATTGTTCTTCTTCTGCTCTTCTGGCCTTTTTAACTGGATAACGGATGGATTCTTCTGGTAATGGATCAATCCAAGCATACCTAGGATGAACAAGACCTAATGCATTCATAGCAGCAGAAAGTCCATTGAGCCTCTCTTGCAAAACTAGGGACATGTGTTTGTAATCTTTGGGTGCTGCCTCGCTTCTCAAACGCGTAGAAAACTGATACATGTAACTTGCAGCCATTCGCCAATTGTGTCGTCTCATCTCATAAGCATAAAGCAACTTGTATGGATTTGGCTTAATCATTATATCAGAACGCCCGGCCTACAAACCGAAGAAAGAATGAAAGAAAAATAATAGAAATAAACCAAGGACAGAAACAAACTGACTCTGATTTCCACAAAATACCTTCCAAGAAAGCTCTTGGGTGATCTTCTCTGTTAAGCCAATGAAAGGCAGATGTCCATCACCGAGGATCTGAAATCAAAAGAGAAATATTCATAGTAATTTTCTTTTCTAAGTCATGGTGGTACAAATATCTTTGTCTCTGCCAGAGCATTTAAGAGAGCACCCACAATAGCAGAACCATTTTATTTCCAGACAAACACATACCAAACAGCAAAGAGATGCACATGAACTACACGGTTTATAAGAATATAGTGATAGTGATCTGTGAAGTGTTCTCATGGTACCAGACAATATAGAGAAAAAGGTTTCTTGGGGGTTCTGGTTCCCATTCGCCAAAAGCATAGAAGGAAAAATTAAGGAAAATAAGAGAAGAAAAGCATTCTTGACTCCTACCTTTGTTTTGCCACATTCAAATAGAACTATTATGAAGCGCCTCAAACAGATGCGCTTAATTTCCTCATCAGGGTTTGAAATTATAGCACAGTAAGCATCATTCAAGAGATTCAGATCTAAGGTGAACTTGAAAACATTTGCCCACAGTCGTCCTCTAGTTTGATCGATTTCACTGTCCATGAAAGTAATGGCCTCATCTACTTGCTCAAGGGCTGCATAGGCAAACTGACAAGCTCCTTCACTTATATTGTACCGTTCAAAAATTTGCATAGCCCACTCATAGTAATGAAGTTTCCATGTCGCACAAGACATAGCACCATCTGAAATGTTGGCACCTGATTCAACCAAATGGAGGGTAAACAGGGGAAAAATGAATCTGGAAGACATAAAGCCTACTTTTCAAAATAATAGGCGAACTAGAGCAAGAACAAATTTCTTTGAGGAGCACACCTGTTGTGGAATGCGAAAATCCTGCTTCTTTAGACAAGCTGTGCAAAGCCTTCTGAGCTCCTTCACCTGATGAAGCTCTACATTGGAAACATGACAGGGTAGATGCATGAGATGTATGCTAGAAAAAAACGAAGACAAATGTTCTTGAAGGGCTAATATGAGAAGATAAATGAACCAAAGACGTGGAACAACAAGGGCAGAAAATAGCGAGCTTATCTTCTATGTGTTTAGAATCAAACCCACAAATTATGTCTCGGCACTATATATCATTTATATATGATATACAGTGACCGGACTTCAAAATTATCCGTGAACAAAGTCCAAATAATAAGCACCTGAAGAAGCAGCGGATGGCATCACTAATCTTCCTCTCTCTTAATATCCCGCATGCTCCACGTTGTACTTGATCAAGGAGGCAACAACCACGGAGATGTTGAAGAAGACACCAATCTCCACTAGCATCTTGAGCACATCCAAATGTTTTCTCCCCACGTAAACTTGCCTCCACAACCACAAGGATGCGCTTGAGAAAAAAATCAAAACAGAGAAATCAGAAATTAAGTTCAACTAGCAGTTATAGCTAAATAGAAATTTTTGTTGGAGAGCGTTTGTCAAAAAAACAGAGACAACTTTTACCTCAACCGCATCAGATTGTCCATTCCTAATCAACCTGAGAGTGAGCTCAGTTGAGCGTCTTAGCAGTGAAGAAGAGTCCTCTCCTGTTTTACTATAACGAATCCAGCTAATAAAGTTTTGCACCAAACTTGTAATGATTTGTGAACTCGGAAGATATCTCAAGTTAAATCGGCCGTCCACAATGCAACTTCGGTCACTAAAAAGAAGAATAAACGCCAACGAGAAACCACATTTCCCAAGCATTGTGTTCCATGATCTTTTGTCAATGCTGCTATCTGCAATGAAGAAACAATTGTATCCAGTCAGAATATTGGTTGTGAGGTATGAGCTTTGGGGAATATTTTCCAACGACAACAACCTACCAATCTGTAGAGATGAGAGTTTAAAGCTAAAATCTTCCATTGAAGTCAACTCAGCTGGAGTGGTAACAAAGAAAAGGATGATGAGCCACTCTGAGACAATATCTTGGATCATCGGAAGCAACTCAAGCCGTAGCTTGCATATGTCTTGCTGTGACATATTAACCTACAGAAAGAAAAAGCCAAAGAAAAAAAGAATGGATGACTGACTTTAGAATATATAGAAAATCACAAAAAATAGCATATGTGACTGTCAAAATATAAACAGAACTGATTTCATTAAAGGAATACATTTTGAAAATGATATGAGACAGAGTGGAAACTGACCTGCCCAGAGATGTTAAGCAGATAGCTGACGAGTAGAAAGATGTCAAAGGCAGACTCAAACATCACCTTTGCAAACTGAGAAGTGGCTTGAACGAGGATCGAACTACAGATATCAGATAATGCCTCACCATCATTGTTATGCATAAATTTCTTAGGGACCAGATACTGCAAATAGTGCTCCATGATAGTAAAAACCTTTTCCCAAGATCCAGCCCTCTGACATAAGGCAGAGAGAGACAATAACATGTCAATCGAGAATGTTCTAAGATTTTTATTAGCTTCTAGCTCTTTTTCCCATGCTCTATCAGCACCAAGATCCGACCAAGTACGCTGACCTATGGACATAGCATATCCAGATTCCAGGATGTTAACTAAGCGAGGAACAATTTCATCAGATGAGATAACTGGTTTTCCAGTAATTGATTCATAATACATGGCATAAGGAGCACCACCCCACTGTTTACTGATTTTCAATGTACATCTTAGAACCTCAGCCAGAATCTCATGTTCATTGTGAGACATGCCCAAGCCTAAGCTTGTCAGGTTGCTGTGTTCGGAGGAAGATCCTATCAAAAGGCACACACAGTATTAAGTCTTAAGCGATTGGAAACAATACAGAAAAAATCTGGTTCTAGATGATAAATCAAGATCCTTTACATACCTCCAAGGCTGTGCTCAGCGTTCTCCAATCTAAAAAACAATGATACAGAATTGTTTCTAACTAAACCAATAACATCTGACTGGACCAGCAACGTGTGAGGTTCATTATTGTTGCACCAATGATGGAGATAGCATGTGCAAAAGTTTTTCCACCAGTGAAAAACTGAAATAGAAGTTTCAGCAGTAACCTGACATAAGAAGAGGCATATTTTAGCCAACTAACAGTAGAAAGCATTGTATACATTTATCTGCGAGGTACTCAATAACTTCGCAAAAAACCAAACCTCATGCTCAACCAGTAAAAGAATCTCGCTTTTAAGCTCATCAAGACTTAGAGATTGAAACTCAGAATCAGTCCAGTGTTTGTTGTGGTCCAGTAAAGTTAGATGCAAGGCAACATTGTGAAAAATTCCAGGACAAAGAAGCCTGCGTATGAAGATCGATGAAATGAATCCCATAATCTGATCCTGCAAAGTGCAAAACAGGTTAAAATGGACTTGTACAAATAAAACATTGTTTTACAGCATAACATGCATATAAGGAGAAACAGATTGGCTGTATTGTACACGAAATTTTTTTCAACAAAATGAAAGATATGCTTTAGCATAAAGACCTTTGCAGATGAAAACAGTGAATGAGTTGTCAAAAGAAGGTCATGTGACGAGCTCCTAGAACTCAGAAACAGCTGCTCAGAAATGTATTCTTCTTGCAAAGTGTAAGACCGTGCTTCCCTAGGTCAAGGAAAACAATTTAAAATAGAGCATTATACACCATCAAGAAACAAAAATAAAAGCAGTGAACACAACAATCTTTCTAGCTTAACGTACTAAAATTTCACAACCACTACGATAAAGATACACTAGAACAGCACATTCCCTCTGGAGTTTAGAAACCAACAATCTTTCTAGCTTAACCTACTAAAATTTCTACAAATCCATCTCATAAATGCAACCTCTGGGAAGAGCTTCACCAAGAGTTTTGCATTTTTTTCAAAGAAGCCTCCGTCACAAGGAAATTATAACACAGAAATTCCCCTACTATATTTTACATTAATATTTCCAAATAGGAAAGGTTCCAAGCTGCATTGGACCAGAAAAAATATGATGTGCACATATATTCAGAACCTCCTAATAAAACATGCATAATGCAATTTTTAAATGGAGTACAAAGTATTTCAACCAATTCAGCAGAAAACACGTCTTCTCGAACTTACATGGTGCTAGATTTCTGGCACAACATGTGAGACGTCAATTCATCAGCCTTTAGAGTCCAGATCTTGTCGGATGTAAATTTGACATCCCGCAATCCCCCCTGCCAAAGTGAGGATATGCAAATTCAACAAAGTTGCTAGCAAAAGAAAAACAAGGAGTTGCAAATTCAACAAAGTTGCTAGCAAAAGAAAAACAAGGAGTTGCAAATTCAACATAGTTATGAGCGAAAGATAAACAGAATAGTATGTGTCACAAGAATGAGCCCAAAAGCTGTACCCCTTCCAGTGGAATATTCTGTAATCCAGAATCTAGAGACAAAGCTATCCCCTCCCCAGAACTAAAGCGCAGGCCATATACAGTGATCACATCCACGCTGACATCCTTCAAATATTGGGAAAAGGGTATTAGAGATAGACTGCAATAAAAAAAAGTTAACTACATATGCCCACTCAAGTCAACCCGTCAGTTGTAAAGAATTTGAAATGCGGGTTGTAAAAGCTTACCATACTCTTTCTATACAAGACAGCTAATGGAATGATGCCCGAATCATAACCAGCTTTGCCCAACCATAACCTCAGACACATAACCCCTAGTAAAAGAAGCATGAAAAAGTCAAAACAGAGGCAAAAGGTAATAAAATCAAATCAATTAATGGTCACCGATAGAACTAACGGATATTACCCTCAAGATTTTTAGCAGCTATACTCTGACATAAAACCCTGCTATAAGTCAAAATATCCCAGATACGTAATGCCCCATCAGCATGAAGCACACATAAAAAAATTCTTCCATGAATTTCTGATATACATAAATCTTGCACGGCTGCAACCACTGTCCCCCTACATTGCATGTTATAAGAGACTATTTAGATGAACATCACGAGAGGGAAAAAGAACGGCATATAGGAAAAGATAGCATTACAATAGCTTTATTTCTTTATATAAAGTTAAATCAGCCTGATAACTGTACTACAAGACGTGCCTTACAAAGCCCCATAGACGACCTAATCCAATATCATCACGCAGCTCTTGGTGGAAACCTGATCAGACGACATGGCAAATGATAAGAGAATGGAAGAAACATAAAATTGAGATACTAAGCTAGTTGCAGAGTAATCTACCTGATGATTTCTGAGAAGAAACTACAGGTTGGAAGCAAGAAACACAGCCATCAGATCTCCCTAGAAAAAGGAAACCAGGTGATGCAGCTACACTGGTAACACGGGTTTCGTTTAAGTAAGGTCGAGCATCCAAGTGGATCAAATGATCAAGCGGGAAGACGGAGCCTGACGTATAGGCTGACGTATTTGAGAGTTTAAGGACGTAGACAACACCAGACGGCGTGAGGGCATAAAGAAAGAAGACGAGACGACCACTATCAATACCCTGTCATTCAATTCCGTAGCTTTTCAAGCTCAACACACACAAAAAAGCAATAAACTAAAATCAAAATGCAAAAGAAAACTAATCTTACCTCGTCGACGAATACAAAAGCAAAAGGAGAGAGAGTATGAGCAAAGACGAAACGCAGGCCAGTTACTGGAAATCCCGACTTAGCAGAGAGCTGGAGAAGCTCGAGAACATTTGGGCTTCTCTTGTTGATTCTCCAAATGAAAGAGATCGGAGGTTCCTCGATTACACAGCTAGAAGCGTAGTCTTCAGAAGAAGGAAGCATAACACAATCATTCTCTTCACTTGAGTTAGTACCGGTAATAGAAGAAGAAGAAGACGGAGAAGGCACAGATAACTCGACCCATTTAACGACATTTCCGCCGCCTGCCACCGGAACTTCCATACCGGCAGACGAACTCCGACGATTCACCTCCATCTTTTCTCTGAACCCTAAAACCCTTTTTTTCTTCCAGACGGAAAAAAATGCCTCAGAGCGATGATTATTCAGCCCATTAATAAATCTAGTCATCTTTATTGGGCTTTTAGTGCGGCCCATTAAAAGTTTTGGTCTGAAAAAAGCACAAAAAGAGGAAGGGCCTGTAAAACTGAAACCTAACATTCATTCAACGGTGCATTTAACACGTTCCTCAACATTGTCTCTTGTTGCAGCGATGCTATGGCTTCTTCTTCATCTTCAAGATACCTCTCTTCTTCTTTATCGTTTCACATGGTTGCTCTCGTAGTACCAAAACCACCGGAGAAAAATAGTTAACCCTTTCACGGAAGTTTTCTCTTGAATTGTTTGTTTTTTTATCAATTCAATCTTGCCAGCGAGCGAATTTTGGTCCTCGAGGGGTTTAGGGTTGAAATCAATCAGTTGAGTTCGATGATTTTCTCGGAAGAATGATAAAGTGTGCTGCTTCAATCGATCTCGTTCGATCCATCAAGAGGTATGATTCCGACCACTTACTCGGATTTGAGATTTGGATTCTTAAATTCTTCACAGAGCGAAGTTTTTGTGTGATTCGGATTTATATGTTATGTTTCGTTCTGGAAAAAATTTAGAAGTTGTTGTATGGCTTTCATATTTTTTAGGGTAATTGTGCTGATAAAACCAATTGATTTGATGAATCCCAGATTTTCGTTCCCGATAATTGATCATGATACTAGCAGCAAGAAGGTTCAGCAATTCTTTGTCGCCATGGAAACGGTCTTATGAAACAGATGATAATATTAATTGCGCCTTGGAGGTTAGTTTGGTTTCATTTTGTTGACATCTCATGAATAACCTCTTTTGTGTTCATCATCACCAACTTTTTGATGACGAAATGTCGGTGATGTCTAGTTTCTCTGCTCATTGCAAGGTTTGGAGAAATACGCCTTGATAAAACTTTTTTGTCAGGACTTTTCCCACCACCTAGCGAGGATGTCGAGACGGACCAGCAGATCGTCGTCGACAAGACCTTGACGCCTGAGCAATTGGATATAACTTTGGTGTTTCATGGTGATGGTCAATTGTTGTTGGTATGCTAGTTAATTCTGTGCATTATTTTCGGTTTGTTGGTGTTGAACAAAAAGCACGGGCAGTTGATTTTCAAGTGCAAGATTTATCTGGTACTCCTTTCTTAAGTGTTCACCTAACATCTCTCTTCTTGTAGCTTTCAGAGAATGAACTACTGAAAAATCAACTCCTTTGAAGATCCTCGCAATGAGCTGCTTTGCATAACAAGCTGTTGCACAGTCATTAACAACGTGATACTTGATCGTCAAAATCGAAGGATCATATTCTGACAGGAGCAGATGAGTTCTTACCTCTCCTAATATATGTTACAATCAAGGTAAGCTCTCAGCACAACTTCAACTTTCTCAAACTATGTGTCTTTTTGCGCTCTCTCCAGTCTAAGTAAGGTCTAGTTGTAATATTGTAATTCTGTCAGTGGTGTAAATTCTTTCCAGGTCAAGTTTCCATTTGAAGTCTCAATCTTGCGTTAATTATAGAACCTTTTTTCTCTTAGAAAAGCAGTGTCTTTTTATGTTCCATTTGCTGTTTCTCTGTAGTGATTACTGAAATACTTGCTATGTAAAACTAATTTGTTTGGTTTGCAATTGCAGGCAAATTCTCCGCACTTACATTCCGATCTCAAGTTCGTGAAGTTATACCGCAGGAAGGGCAAAATTTTCTCAGAGGATGCTTTTTATTGACAAACCTTGTCTCGGCCAAGCCATTTATTATGGAATTGACCGAAAAGTCACTTTCCATTGAGGAAATTGTTTTTGAGAAAAACATGGTAGGTGCAAGAGCAAGATTATTCAAAGAAGCAAGTCCAGCTAAACTGTTAGGTGAATTAAGAAGTTGTGCAGCGTTGAGTAAGAAGATACATCAACGAGAATGCAAACACATGCTTCTTCGATAAGTGGTAAGGTTATTCAAATGATTTGCATACTAGTTATGATATTTTGGTTTAGGAAAAGTTAATTAGTCTTAATAGTTCGGTTTCTCTTGTATGATTAATGTTTTATAAGCTTATCTTTGAGCTTCTTGTTTGATGCTTTTTGATTGCTCATAACAGATCTGGACTACCCATGTATGGAGGCAGGACCAGTGACCTAAATGTGGAAGATGTTAAGAGATTGCTGACTATTAACAAGTAAGTTTTTAAACTGTATAACAAACCTATGCAAAGTTTTTGTACACAGTTTCCTCTTTGGGCGAGGCTTAAAAATTAGGAGTAAAGTGCAAATATGCAACAAGGAAGATAGGAAAGGTAACTGCTCCTAGCATCTCAAACATTTGTCCTTGATAAATATATCAATCCCATGAGTGATTGAAATCTTGAAGTAGTCATGTGTTACAATCACGGGTAGACATACTAAGCCACTTGCAGTTTTGTGCCTAGAGAAACCCCTATATACAGAAAGATCAGAAATACAGTCAGCCTACTCTAAGTGTTAAGGATAAATTAGATCCACTGCCCATAGCAGCTGACTCACCTCTACAAACAAAGCCAGCTTTGGGCACTTGACTAGATCCATGCTCATTATCAGATTGCCTTGGTATCTTGCTGTACAAATCAATGCATCTGAAACAATGGAACTTGGAAGGAAGTGCATCAGAGTTCTTGATCCCAGCACATCTAGTGTGGTGCCACACACCACACATATCACATGCCAACATCCTCTCGCCATCGTCATCCTTAGTCCCGCACTTGCAATCAACTTTCCAATTCTCTACCCCTCTCTCCATGCGGTATCGGACGAGCCCGTGTTTTGATGAGCATCTCCCTTTAATCCGTATGACCCCATTTGTGCCAAGTAAAAATTTCAGGGTGATGGAGTCATCTAGAGAGCCGTAACCTAGGAGCTCCTCAACTTCAAACCTCTTGAACATTGCATACACTTCCTGAAAAGCCATTGCAGCTTCGATTTTCAGGTCAGAAACAGTCGCATTCAATGGCAAAACCAACAGTTCAGGTGGAGGGCATGGGCATTCTTTGGACTCATCCGAAAGCTCAGCATGGCACCAGAGATTGATTGCAAAGGGGTTAACCGTGCTGGACAGGTAATCTTTTATGAAATGCTTACAATCAAGTATCTTTGTGGCTGCATCAATCATTTTATCTTTTGTTGCCTGAGACCTAAACTCGGCCATGGTTTGTGGGTGCAATAAATTGTCATACAAATATCTTAAGTCACGTTTGACATGCTCCGCTGATGCATAATTTACGTCTTGATTAGATAAGCGGTGGACATTGTTGGCAGGTTCAAGCCTGAAGTTCATATATGGAAAGAGCAGAGAGCAATGGTTAAGACTGTGCACACTGGAATGTAAACAAACCAACCCGAACCAGAAATAAAGAAGACACATCTCTTGAAAGTTTACCTGTACTCAAAGTCATTTGAACTAGGATTGGAGCGGGAGCAGACTACTCGAGATCCATCATCCACCAACACCCCTCCAAAATGCTTGAGACAGTAATCAATCAGCTGTGGTGAAGCTGTTTTGCAAATAGACCTTTTGAGAGCCCACCTGGTAACCCAGCTGGCTCCGTTACCTCCTGCAGCTTTCAATATCTTAACCATGGCTTGCTGTACACGTTCCACATCACTCCTAGTCCAAGCACACAGTACATCCGACAGCCTAGCTGCAGGTTTTGATCGGTTCTCACGAATCAGCTGTAGTAGAAAGGAGAAGAGGTCTCTCATGGTCACAAGTTCTGAACACGAAAGCGACTGGTAGAAGCCAATAGTGGAGTGGAGCTGAGTTCTTGGCCTCCTCCCTTGGAACAAAAACTCGGAGAGAGGTATGGCAGATAAAGTATTCATCGCACTCTGGTACGCTTCTCTTGTGAGAGCATAACTCCCAGATTTGAACTCATACCCCCACTCACTGTACCAAGAACACCCATTAGTCATCCCACGAAGCAGCCTGTAATCCATCCCATACTTCCTTGACACATCCATCACACTCGCCTTCCGGACAGCAAGTGAGGAACAAAGCCTGTCCCAAAAGTCCATAATGGCACGACCAGTCAAAAAACCAGAGCCACCTTCTCTTCCATTGAGAGACAAGAGATGGGCATAGCCGTTGGAGTGGACAACTCCGTGAAGGAGGTGAGTGTTGTCGTCCAGCTGAGAGTAAATCCAGTCCTCAACGTCTAGAGCCAAGCTACACCACTTGCAGTTGCTGCCTTCCGACAAGTTCTGGGTATTACCGCACCTCGAACAAGACTTTTGCAGCCCAATGTTCAAGCTCTTACTGTCTCCACCTGACCTTATGATGAAGTGATACCTCTTTCTACACACTGGATGGCTACTCCAACCTTAAAAATCAACAAAAACAAAAAAAAACAGATTTTGCTTATTAGTCAATCCAAGCATGCACAGTGTTTACAAGCTTGTTCTTTTAAAAAAAAAGTTTTAAACTTTGGGGAAATCTGGACTCACCAACGACTCGGCAGTGGTCACAGTAAACGGATCTAGAGGATCTGGTTACATCCTCTTCCACAACGTCGAGGGAGACGATTCTAGAGGAGAGATCTGAACCGTCCGTCGAATCTCCAGGCCTGAGCAGGATCTGCCACGTCATGAGACTCGAGAAGAGCGTCGATGAAGGGAAAGTGACACGCGCATGGCTAGCGAGGAAGGATCTCACTCCGTCGCGGAACGGCGGCAAGGTGGACTCGCCGCCGGCGACTTCCTCCGCCGGGAAAGTGGAGAAATCGTATAGATCGGCGGAGATTCTGTTGCTACGTCTCGCTCTCTTCGCCGCACGACCGCCGTCCATCACCGCCATGACTGAAAGAAGGGTTTTTTCAACACTGTCTTGGAACTAATCAAGAAAACGCGAGAGAGAGAGAGAAAGGGGGGGAAGAAGGGGTTTTAGGTTGAGTTTTGGCGGAGAGATTTTCCCTCTCAAAAGTTTTTTAGGGTTTTTGTGGGTATTGACCAAAAGCTTGACCGATTCTGAAGGGGAAGATGCTTTATTTTTTTACTCAGGATTTCTGGAGAGAGAGGGACCCACTTAATCAGAATTCGAGGCGGTTTGGTTTCTTTTTCTCCACGCCTTTTATTTTTTTTCCCAATTTTTCCTCTTCTTTGTGATTCCTTTTTATGTATATTTTAATAATTAATTAATAAAGTAGCCGTAGCTGCTATAAGTCCTATCCAATCCCGATTGTGACACAATTTCTTTCAACTCTTGTGGAAATTCTACTCAAAACAAAACAAAACAAAAAAAAAAAACTTTTTCTTTTCTTTTTTTTTTATTAATAAAAATCTCTTCTCTTTTGACAAAAAAAAAGATAACCAAAAGCCCAAAACAAATAAAAGAACGTTATTCCCCCAGTTTTATTTATTTTTAATTTGAGAAAACGATAACATAATTTGATTATTTCAATTAGAGTTAAGCCATAATAAAGAGAATTTGCTTCATTAGTTTGGTTTTCCTAAATAAGCACAATTTTTCCATAGTTCCAATGCTACCATATTTTATATTTAATTTAAAAAAAAAAAAAAAAATTTGATAAAATTTAATTAAAATATGAGAAGATAAAAATGGGATAAGAGATTAAGAATTTTGGGATATGCTCTCATCAAACGTACAAGGATACCACTTCATGGCTAAGGAATAAGAAGATCCAAAACTATCCAAGTTGTAAAGATACACAAAGATTATAAGCTATCCTATAATATTTACATCTCGGATTTTATGGAAACAACGTAACCAAGTATAACAACTTAACCGAACGTACACGTCGATCTCAATAACCACACTAAACCATAACTCTCCAATAGAAAATTTATTTGTTAATTATAACTAATCTGCTATAAATTATCTCCTTGCTTGCTAAAATAAGTATAAATCCATGACTTAGAAGCTATTGACCACCAAATAACATGCCTTAACAACCAAGACTCCAAAAGACCCCAAAAAAAAAGTCATATAACTCGAAAATCTTTTATTATTATACCTTTTCCTTATTCAATCCAACAAGACTAGCAAAACTAAAAGCAGAGTAGTAACGATCAGTCAGAACAAGAAGTGAAAGTTAGAGAGAGGAGTGTCTCCTTCCGCACAAGCTCGGTGTACACGTGGCATACGATCAACGGACTTGCAAATCCCACTGCATGACCAATCGAACGAAGCTGCACACACGTTCCCTGCCTGCGCTTTCCACTGACAATCCGGTGGCGTCCCGCAACACATCGACCTCTCGTCCACATGCTCCACCTCTAACCCTAGCATCCATGCTCCTAACGACACATCCTCGTTCGCGTACCGGTGCAGTATTCCCCTGCACACGTGTCCACCCAACAACGTTTTCAATAACTCAATAAAAACTTAGGCTCCGAACGGAGAAAGTACGAGGCCATGTCGGGCGGATTAGTATGAAGTTCACGCTAATCCGCCCGAATGGAGAAGGTGCCGGACATGGCGAAATAGTGTGAAGTTCACCATATTCACACTATTCCTCCCACCCGACAACTTCTCCATTCAACGGAAACTACTATACTCTTACTCACTGGTTAGTGGAGATATACGCAGCTAAGTCTTTAGAGATTGCGTAAATCTGTCCAGTGGCATGCCTGAAGTACTTGTTCCCTTCTTCACCAAACTTCCAAAACTCTGGCTCGTGATACTTCACTCCCCTTATTTATGAAAATCTCTAATTTCAGAAACCCAAGTTTGTGATTTGTTAGTTAATATATAGACTTTGAGAAATAAAGTTGCTTACTTTTGTGAAAGAACAGGACCAGACTTCATGCACCCAATGTAAATCCTCGGTCTTGATTGATATCTTGCAAGCGTTGTAGCAAGCATACCTAAATTGACATGAACATCATCGTCTACTTTCACGTAGAACTCTGCGTCCCACATTGCAGCAGCTGTTGAGAAATAGAGTCTTGTCTTGGTAGAGAGTTGGTGATATCCTTCAATGTGTTTTAGTCTCAAGAAATCTTTATGTTCTGAGTCTTCTTCGTCAATGGCTTTGTCTAATACTCCTCCTGGTGTTGCACTGTGTCCTATCACAAACCTGAAAACAAAAAAGAATCCATAGTTTTTCTGATTATATATATGACTTTTGGATAAGCAGTATTGAATTGAGTTTCTTTCTCTTCATACTCGTGGCTTACTTCACAACCTTACTACAATCCCTTTCTCTTTCTCGATTTTCTTAAGCTTCTCGCCTGTTGGCATCCATGTCTGCCTCACCGAGTCCCGTCTTTTCCTGCTGCTGAAAGCTGTGTTGATGCCTATCACTGCAAACACTTTCTGTAGACTCTGGTTTTTCGCCACCCGTTCGCTCCAAAACTCGCTGCTTCTCTCGCTCGTATGTGCTGCTGCTAACTCCATCTCCAATGTTGACATTGTTCTCTCCAATGATCTATACATATACACATTTCATAAGACTTCTAGTGTTACCTCCTCCTCTGTCTCAATTATATAAAAAGAAAACAAGAAAGAATGAGTTTATTACTTTACTGCTTGGTGAGTTTTCGATACTTCCCCTATTATGTCTCTGGATTTGCTTTCTATCAATTTCTGACCAACAAAGAAAAACAAGTTGTGATTAGTGAGCATCTTTATCTGCAGGTGTTGATTATGTGACATTGAATAGGGATAAGTAGAGGAGGGTTATTACGCGTTTATGTTCATCGCAGTCCTTTTGAATCTCTAAATGTTTGGACACATGCTTTGCGAGATGGTGATCCTCTTCTTCAGACATGTAAGACCGACTCAAAGTTCGACTCATGAACAGTGAGCCTGCAAGAAAGCTGGCAAGGCACAGCACTATTATGGCTTTCCCTGAAGCTGCTTTGGCCCTCATCTCTTATGCACCTCCTTAGTCCTAAATCTGCAGAACATCATACGAATTGATCATGAGGATCAATACATCTATATACTTGTCTGTGCATTTACTTTACATGCCATTACCATACTATATGAATATGCATATGTTAATCATATGCTAATGCTAATGAGGATGCTACAATGTACAATCCACCCTCTCTACATTTTGTAGTTACATATTTGTATAAATTGCCATTTCTAATATGATCAATCTGGTTTATATGATCAGAAACATGGCATTAGCAGGAGATTTGTTCGAGTCAAGAACGTTATGGAGGAAAGCTATACATCAAGGAACTCAAAGGTCAGATTAAATTTTACACAGTTTCTTACAATAGTTAGGCTCCATTTGCATAAAAAATTATAATATTAACAAACTCGACTCTTAATGATCGATGTCTTGAGAATCATCAACATACCTCTATAAGCGCATGTGAGGTACCCAAGGGACTGAATTTCTGGGATACGAGAGCTGTCAGATTAAGAAACAAGTTGTGAAAATTCATGAGATGTTATTTATATATAATATGACAACAAGAATGTAGTTGCAGAATGGCAATAGCGTTGATGTTTTGCTTCTCTCTCTCAATATGTCTGTCTTGTCATGCAATGTGCATGTCCCAACTAACTATCAGATATTAACAAATGAAACAAAAAATATCCCTACAAAACTTTAATTTCGATTTGTTTATGCTTTCTTTTTCCGCAACATTCTAATGTGAATGCGCTTAGTGTGTTGCTTCGCAAAACACATGACTCAAGTTCTTGTATCAGTAACTTGTTTGCTGTAGATGTAACCTGACTCTGCAGCATATGTTAATGCTTTTGAATACAGCTGTGGATTTCATGAAATTGTAACTATTCTCTTCTCAAGTTTCACCATATACTTAAAAAAATGATCCAAACATATCTAAAAATTTCAAGTGATCTCTTACAACCTAATACGGCTTTGTAAAAGCTCGGTTTTTGCATTTCCATTTGCTAAATTTCCCACTGAAATTGATACATAGGTCTATCAAATTGGGTCGGTCCATTTGTAGATGTTGAAAACATTCGCGGATCGAGCTGCAAGAAAATCTAACAACTTTATGCAACTCATAGATTACTGAACATATGGATTATAGTATTTTTCTTTTCAAACTCAAAGATGATGATCAATTTTCACCCAAAAAAAAAACTCAACTATTTTCTTAAAATTTAGTGGTGAAGACACTAATTTTAATTGAGACTGTTGCAGCAATGTAGCAGTGTTGTGTGGACCTTCTCTGTCGGCTCGAAGGTTCCAGCCAATGATGCTTACCTCACTATATCTTTTACCTGATGATGTCAATATCTATGAGAATTGACCATATCTTTCTCCAACTTCAAAGATGTGTTTAAGTCTATGGAATCATCATAAGCAGTGTCGTGCCAAGACTTTTCGAGGCTTGAGGCGAGTTAAAAAATGGGGCCTTTTCAATATTTTTTTTTAACTGTAGTTCTAAACAATATAAGTAATTAAAAGCAAAACAATGATAAATATAGTCTAAAACCAACAAAAAAAATCTAAAACATTAAAAAAAAAAAAATCTATTATATAATTTTTTTTTCTTTCTATAAATCTTTGACCAAACTCTCATAAAGGATTTGTCGAACCAACTCTCTTTCTATAGATTGGCTTTTCTGTGACATATATAGGTTCAATCATTTAGCAAAATCAAAAGAAATGTGAAACATATATTAAAAGATGAGTAATATTAATATAATAGGAGTACTAAACAAGCATCATTGTTGGTGTTTATCATAAAGAGTGGTATAAACAAAATCAAAATCAATAGAAGAATTATAAACAAAATCACACCACTAACAGAGAAGAAATAGAAAGAATTTATTTAAAATAAAAAATAAAAGAAGACTTGGAAGAAAAAAACGTGAAAACAAAATATGAAGAAGACTAACATCGAAATAGGGTCGTGAAGGGATTGAGGAAGGAGAGTTTATTGGTGGCGGAAGAAGAATCAAATTCAATTTTAATTTGTCGTAGATGTTGGTGGGTGTGAAGAAAAAAAAAGGATCTTAGGGTTTTAATAAACAAACAGTAAAACTGGAAAAAAAACAAATAATAAAACTGGAAAACGTTTTGGTAAAGGAAGGGTATTGAGTTTCGAACTCACGTGGAGACATTATAGTAGCCTAATTAAAAAATTTATAACCATTACACTATGATTAATATTTGTAAATTTGAAACCCCAAAATATATATATTATTTGGGGGCCTAAGGCAAATGCCTCTTCCCTAAGCCCATAGGCACGGCCTTGATTATAAGGCTCAAAAGTCAAAACATGTGAGTGTTTGCGATTACTGTTGCACGCAGCAATCGCCAAACAAAAAACTGTCAATATATGCAGTTATAGCGGTTGGTGTTTTCAGTCTTTACCCCGAAAATCTTATTACCTTGTTAAAAGTTTCAAAACATTTAGTGATACTATAAACTTCATCAGTTACATAACAAAAACAAACTAGCCATTATTAACTGAGAAGACAACTTTTCTAAACCTCTTTAAACTAACTCGATGAAGCTAAACTCTACCCCGCCACTTCCAAAACATATGATTACAACCGAATTAAGAAACATATAGGATCTAACTACTCAAAAGATTCCTTAATTAGTCACCAAGATGATCTAAACATACATGATCAAATTCTCGGCTTCTCCTTCGTGGAATCCTTATTTTCGCCATCTTCTAAATCCTCCGAACTATTAACCTCGGCGCTATGATGTGTCGCGGATGGATCAAATGAATACCATCTTGACCAGAAAAGATAATTAAAGAAGTTGATGAAACTCAATGAAGCTAAGAGCCAGTAAAAGAGATCTAATCTATCTTTGTTTAAGTCGTTATCGCCTAACCAACCTTCTCTGGTCCCGGATCCGTTACTAGACGTAACTCTGTTCACCGTCGAGACAAGAACAGAGCTGAAATAGAACCCGAAAGAGTAAGAACAGTAAGTCATTGCCGTGAGAAAAGATTGCATACTCTGAGAAGACTGCTTGTAAAAAAACTCCACTAATCCGACGGCTGTAAACATCTCTGATAACCCGAATATCAGAAACTGCGGGGCGATCCAGAAGATTGAAACCGTTATGTGCTGTTCCAAGAACGATTCGCGTCTCTTCTTTTCCACTAAAGCGGCTGCGACCATTGAGAAAGACGCTAGGAACAGTCCCGTGCCAATTCTCTGAAGAGGAGAGATTCCGGAATCTTTTCCCGTGAGTTTTCTTGCGATTGGGACGAAAAACGTTTCGTAGAGAGGGACGACGAAGATGAGAATGATGTAAGGGATGGCTTGAAGAGAAGCTGGTGGGATTTGAAAAGTTTTAGTGATGTGTGTGTTCATGGAGCTTCCTTGCTGAACAGAGAAAGTCTGGAGCTGAGCTAAGATGGTATTGAAGATGATTGTGCACGCGAAAATCGGTATTACTGATAACAAAATCTTGACTTGATGGACTTGTTCGATTGTGCAGAGTCTCCATGGACTCTCCATTGATTTGCCTTGCGTCTTGATGCAAGCCTTGTCAAGAAACCTGCACGCTTTTTTGGCGGTTAGTTAGTTAATTAGTTAGTTAGTTAATTTGGCGGTTATTGTAAAGACAAGTCACCTGAACTTATTAGTATGGAGGAGAGGTTTGACATGAATGAGATCCGTTGAAGGTTGATGAAGCATGTTTGGGTTTGAAGGGCAAATCTGTTTTCGTTTAGTGATCGCCGCTACGAAGACCTGATCGATCGAAGAATACAAGAAAATGAAGTCAAGATCAAAGGAATAGAAGAAGACAGAGATCAGAGGAGTTTTTTTTTTAGTTTGCATTTTGGTTTACTAGTTCTAAAATATTATGTGTACATTTAATCTAAAACACAATATTTTATCAAATGTTATAAAACATCTTTTGCAAAATTTGTAAAAGGGAAAACAATCAAACTCTTATATATGCGTCAACGTTTCAAAAGCCAATTTTGTATTTGTATTTTTTTTTTTTTTCTATTACCAAAATGGTGACATAGTGACGGCACTAGCACAAACCATTAAACTACATGTTCTAACTTTTTTGTATTTGTATTTATATGTGAAAAGAAGAATTAAAAAAAAAATTCACATTATAAAATTAAAATTTGTTTGTATATTTGCAAAATGTAAACGCAAACGTTAGGAGAATCTTCCGTTGTTATGAGTTGATTTAAAAAAAAAAACACACACAAACAATGGATGCCATATTTTACCTGAGCAATTGGTGTGAAGATGCTACCACGAGGCGGTTTATTCCTGTAAAAGTTAGTTCCAGCGACAAGGCTGATCACCCCGGCAGCCATAACAGCCGCCGAGACACCAAAACCAACGTCCATGCCTGAATGCGTCTGCACCCAAACTAAGAGTGTGAGTGCAATAAGCTGACCCATTGAGAATGCGAAGTAAGCCGCGTTGAAGAAACTCGATAGCTTCCTCAAATCCTTCCTTTGAAACTGGTCCGCACCGTGAGATATGATGTTCGGTTTGAGACAGCCGCTCCCTAAGGCCACCAAACAGAGTGCGGCATAGAGAGTGACCGCCTTGTAACCATTTGCCTCTAAGCAATGTATTGTATTGTCCTTCATGTTGCATTCTGGTGGTCTTAGCTCTGGGAGATGAGCTTGGACTGACAATAATATGAACCCCTGTTTTCATTAATTTACATGTTGTATTTTTTTTGTTAGACAAAATACAAATGTAATTATCTTAATCATTTGTAATAAAAATCTAATAAAGCTACATATGTATTGTGCATACTGGAATCAGAACATGCATTTAACCAAAAAGGAGGCCTTTCACCAAGCTATAATGTATCACTTAGGGGTATGTATGAAGCTGTAAATTGTGTTACTAGACACTATTGTGGTATTATTAACTAGCAGAAAAAAAATACACTATACTAACATAATATTATATAACCCATTTGCTTTTCCAAAGAACCGAAAGTTTATTTAACAAGAAAATATTTAGTTCATTCGCTTTACTTACAACTTTAAGTTAAATGTTTGGACTTTTGTCTTTTAATTAATATATAGCCCGTTTTAATCACAAGTTACTAGTTAGAGATGAAAGGTGGTGTAGAATATTCAAGAGCATCTAAAACAGAAATGAGAAAGGCGAAGAGAAAACATACAGAGATTTCTATGACGCCGAAGACGAGCATGGTGCGAAAGCTTCCAAGGTATGAGTCAGAGAGGAAGCCACCAAGAAGGGAGAGAAGAAACACCGTTCCTATGAAGTTAGTCACGAGGTTTGCGGATTTTGACAAAGGGAAATGCATCTCATTGAACACGTATGTGATCAAGTTGTTCCCAACAGCCGCAATCGCCATCATCTCAAAGGCTTGGAGGCCTAAATGTTAAAATCCCACATCAGGAATAAGAGTCAGACCACTCATTGCTAATTAGTTTTAAGTTGGAAGTACATAAAACTTAACATTGAATAAATAAATAAATATATATATATATATATATAAATATAAGAACCTAATATGGATGCAAAATGCTTTAAATGGACCGACTATATGCAACATGCTCTAGTCGATAATACATATAAGAACCTAACATAGTTGGTGTTGACAGAGAAGGAGAAGGATACCTAGAACAAAGAGAGCAGCTCTTGGACCACCATGTTTGCTTGGCCTGCATGGTCGACCTCGAGAATCAACGCAAAGATCGTCCGATGATTCCACGGACGTGTATTGTCCTGTTTTAGCTTCTTCAGATAAATCATGTATATCCATGGCTCTTTCTAGTTTTCTTGTATTATAGCAACAAAAGGAAGATGTAAGTTTGCCTTTAGAAGAAGTTGGCACAAAGCTAGATTAATGAGGTGGGGAGAGGAGGTACTTATAATGTCTTGTTCATTCATTGCTCCCATCTCTTTATATATTATACTAAAATAAAAGCCAGGACGGAAAGACTTGAAAACAATTAAAAATAAATTCACTAACTTTTTAGATTTTTATTAAAGTCTCAAATTTTAATAAAAACAAAAATATTTTGTAAAAAATCTATTATCAATTTGCATAAGTACTATTAAAAAGTTAAGAAAATAGGTATACAATTACTAAAAGAGAAATTATGATATAGAACTACTAGCCATAAGAAAAGGAAGAAGATATAAAACTACTAAACTAAACTAGCAAAAATACTACTTAATACGAAATTTGTATTTTATAACAAATTTACAAATTTTATACAATTATGTTTCATATGTATTTTTTTTGTAATCACCTAATTAAACATAATCGGCTATATCACCTAATTAAGTTTACTAAACTCTTAGTGTATTAGAGTAGTGGTGAGAAATGGACCCACTCTCCAATATGTTTAAACCCAATCATCATCATCATTACAAAAAAACTTCACTTTGGCCTTTGTGGCTCCGGGGCATAAACTATTGTATACTACAATGTTTTCTTGACATCTATGGCTGATATATAGTTGCGATTTGATCATAATGACAATCTTTGACGAATCTTCCCTTCCTATCAATGTGAGCTTCAACCCTTGCTGTTAGTAATAGTAGAAAAATAACATTTTAAGAAATAAAAAGATTAATAAAGTTTGTAAGATCATTATAAATTGACTTTGAGACAAAGATTTTATGAATTTCGCACATATGTTTTTGATTAAGGAATTAAAGATTATTGTGTATAAGCAAAATATAAGAAATTGATGTGTCACTAAAAGGATGTGAATGAAATGCTCCATTGGTGGCGAATATAGTAATAAAAAGGGAAAATTATAAAAATTACCATTTTTTAGCAAATTAATTCAGAAAATATCATTTTCTCTTAAATGTTCGAAAACTACCAATTGTGATACTGTTCATAACATAAAAATGACATTTTTGGCCCTCCACTTCTCTCTTTCCCTCTCTCTCTCTCTCTTTCTCTCTTTCGCCAAATTCTCTCTTTCTCTTCCATCTCTTTTTCTCTTTCTCTCGCTGGATTCCTCCCCCTCTCTTTCCCCCCCCCCTCTTTCTCTCTCTCTTTTTCTCTCTCTCTCGCCGATTCCTCCCCCCCCCCCCTCTTTCTCTCTCTCCCTCTCTCTCTTTCATCTATGTTGATGAAGAAGAAGGTGGTGGACAAAAACGGAGACGGTGGTGGATGGTGGACACAGACCGTGGTTGGTGACTGTAGTGGATTTGTGGACAGAGACAAAGGCGGAGACGGTGGTGGACAAAGACGGTGACGGCGTGTGGACACAGACGAAGACGGAGACGGTGGTGAACAAAGACGGTGACGACGGTTGTGGATAGACGAAGACGGTGACAGCGGTTGTGGACAGACGAAGACGGAGACGGTGGTGGACAAAGACGGTGACGGCGGTTGTGGATCGTGGATGAAGACGGAGTCGGAGACGGTGGTGGACAGACGAAGATGGAGACTGTGGTGGACAGACGAAGACAGAGACGGTGGTGGATAAAGACGGTAACGGCGATTGTGGACAAAAACGAAGACGGAGACTGTGGTGGACAAAGATAGTGACGGTGGTTGTGAATCGTGGATGAAGGCGGAGTCGGAGACGGTGGTGGATAGTAGACAGAAAAGAAGACAGAGACGGTGGTAAACAAAGACAGGGACGGAGACGGTGGTGTACAGATACGGAGACGGTGGTCGTTGACGGAAACGGTGGTAGATAATGATGGAAATGGTGGCCGTGGACAAAGATGGAGACGGATACGGTGGACAAAAACAACAACATTGTAAACGAAACTATATACCATGAAATCATAATTAAGGGTATAAATGTCTTTTTCAATCCGTGAACAGTGTCACTTGTGGTAGTTTTCGAATGTTTTTCGGAAAATAGTATTTTCTTAATATTTTGCCAAAAATTGGTATTTTAGGCAATAAACCCTAATAAAATTTTGAAGTAGTCAACCTTTCAAGACACTACAAAAGTCAAAGAAAAATGGTAAAGGCCAGGGAAACAGTAGAATTTGGAATTGGGATCTACAGTTCTGTAATTTTTTTTTTTTTTTGTCATCTGAGTTGCATAAATTTTAT
Source organism: Pseudoturritis turrita (assembly GCA_900406555.1). Lineage (NCBI taxonomy): Eukaryota > Viridiplantae > Streptophyta > Magnoliopsida > Brassicales > Brassicaceae > Pseudoturritis > Pseudoturritis turrita. The sequence goes on along the minus strand of OVBL01000171.1, from coordinate 600,649 downwards.
ATATGCAAAACAATATTAAACATCATAGAAAAAATTAGTTAATTAATTGTAAACGTAAATGTCAAACACAAACGGAAATATCCATTTGCGTTTTATGTTTGTATTTGCAATTTAAAAATATTTTATAAAAAACTAAATTGTTTCTATATTTTAATATGTTATTTTTTATGTAAATACAAATAAATTATGTTTGAAACAATCAAAATTTAGATAAATTTCGAACCGAAGAATATATTTTGAATCGTCCCACATTCAATACTAACAAAAATATATATTTACATATAGATATACAATGATAATATAAACCATTAAAATTACAAATTCTGGTCAGATTTTGGTTTTATCTGTGTTATCATTTGGCATATCGATATGATAGATTCTTAGGTTTAGCACAAAGTTGCGAAAAAAGAGAAGTTTAGCCCAAGCTACTTTAGTATTAATGTGGGGGCATGCATAGTGACATACGTCAGATAATAATAATATTTTACTCATCTATCGATCAAAAGTTTGTGTGTGGGTATCTTTTCATCTGTCTTGAAAGTCAAATCAAGATATAGTTGGGGCATTGCAAAATACCCCATCCCGACCACACCTTTCCCATGACTATAAGTAGATTAGATTTCCCAAGTGATTCTGTTAATTATATCTT